>JARHVA010002681.1:2117500-2340000 GCA_037957365.1 Torreya grandis
TGTCATTTTAAGTTGTTTTCTAAAACCAACACTTTTGTTTCTCTTGAATCTAAATTTTATCTTAAAAATATATTTCATTGGTTTTAAATTAGTTTCATTTTAATTTTGTTTTTTCTATTTTTTCCACTTGGATTCTAATTTATTGCATTATGGTTATTATTTTTTCATATTTAGTACACTATTGAAATATCTCTTTATGGCCTTTTGGCATTTGATTTAATTATTGTGCTATTTTATGTGGAGGTTTTTACTTATCTATTTGAATGTTATTTTCGTGAATGTTGTGATATTAACATTGTACCCCTATTATGTGTATAAAGGAGAAGAGGTAGTTATAATATAGTTAGAGGGTGTGATGAGCTAGATTATGAGGTCAAGTATTGATCCATCATATCACCCACTAGACATGGTGGTTTCGTATAGGATTTAGCTAAAGCACTTGCTATCTTAGTTTTGGGAGGTTTAAGTAGAATTCTTCTTTAGAGGTATAAGGAGGTTTTGTGCTCTCATACATGACTTGGATAAAGCATTTTCTTCATTATTTATTGGGAGGTCTAAGGAGGTTATTTTCAGAGCACAATGATTCCTCTTTCATTTCAACATTGATATTTCTCTATTTAGATAAGATTTTATTTTTGAATAGTACACTCTCACCATGGATGGAGTTCAGCTTGTCTAGTATGTTATCACAATAAAAAAATATTATTATTGTACATGCTACTTATCAACATTATATGGTAGAATAAATTATTTGGGTTTCAGTTGGTTTTTGAAATATTTGGATGATAGTATGACATCATGGGAACTACTTAGAAAATTGATATCAGATGCTTGGATTAATAACTAATGGGATTATTATAAAAAAATATTTTTTATAGCTAATCCAAATGTATAACAAAAACTATTATGTCCATATTATATAAAAAAAGTTCAAGTTACTTAAAAATGTAAACTTTGTTTGGCATTTTAAACCTTGATTGAAATCTTTGAGAATAATTTAATTTTTTGTATAAATTAAAAATAAATAGTGCATTGATTGAAGCTATGTTCATTCCCATTGTTAAAAAAATACAAGAAATATTTGATGTTGTTAAAAATTATGGCTGCTTGAGCTGCAACTTAGTGCATCTTTGAGAGTGTATTTGTTATTTGATATTTAATGTCTCGTTGGTGCATCAAGGATAATTCTCTTATAAGAGTGGGGAAATGTAATACCCCTCACAGTGAGCTAATGTTTCCTTATCACTTTTAATGTATTCATCATATGAGATGCATTTTATGAGTCATTTGTGCTTGTGTCTCATGTGTGATATCCCTTGTTGGTTGTCGTTGAGTAGTTTAACAATTTCTAACTTGTTGTATTAATGATCTAAGTCACATTTTTATTCGCGGTATATGGTGGAATTTGAACCTAATTATGAGAAATAAATGGAATGCTTAATAATTGTGGTATGTGACAAATTCAAGATAGTTATTTTGTTATACATTTTGAATCTAATCTTGCATCATTTCTTTTCAAATAGATGTACTCAATATCTTTATTTTAGTATAAATATTTATTTTCATTAAAATAATGTGTTTATATATATAGTATTTAAAACATTTAGTTATATATAAATTTTTGGTAAAAAATAATATTAAAATATTAATAGTTTTTTTTAACAATTATCTTTTAACATTGGATTGTTATACTTTTACTATGGTTTTTATTTTTTCTATGGTGGGTCCTTTCACCTACGAGAAGAGTGGGTCATCAATGCTAGTTGACCAACTTATTTTTATAACTATTATTTTAATAACTATTATTATTATTATAGTTTTAATGATGCATTCTAATAGTTTAAACTAAATTAAGTTATAAATTATCGATGGAATGTGGTTTTTTGGCTTATGAAATCTAACATTCATCCTCATAAATTTTATTGATGTTTATTTGTTCAAAATTATTCTAGGTTATAATAATTTCTAAGTAGGCAAAAACATTAAACTTAATATATTTTATTTATTTTTAAATCTTGGAGAGTTGTTGGTGGTCTACCCAAAAATATTTCACTTTTTATTGATTTGATGGTACCACCATCATGGGGTAGGAGAAAATATCATGTTATTTTCTATTTTCATGCATGAGTGATATGTTTTATATGGAATTACACTTTATCCATGATTTATTGTCTTGTTAGATATTTAGGCTACCTTTCATTCTATAATGTCTACTAGTGGCTCAACTACCCGTGGTGAAATGAACACCCTTATATAGGAGAGGACCTATGATAATATATTGGTGTATAGATGGATTATGTAGATGAATCCATTATAAGGATGTTCACAAGGCCAAAATATCTATTCTGGCACCTCCTCTCATGTAGGTTCTAGACCTACTATGTTTAGTCATCATGTAACTAAGACTGATCATGTTATAAATTTTTTTGTGACTAATAGATAAGAGATGGGGGAAGAGGTTTTGGGACTCTTGGGACGGTGTTTCTGATCTAGGCAATGACATTTTTATAAATGCTTTTGAGACTACTGAGCCCACAACTTTTGATTTTTTAAAAAAGTGTTTTTTGTATGAATGTTTAAATTGGATGGGATTCAATTTGGCATCCTTGGATATCTTGAGATGAGGAGACTTATTGGTCCCATTCTTGGATGTTCCCCAATAGATCTTGACATAACCACCTCCCTCCAAGGGTTATACAATCTTGAGGTCCCTAAATTATTATATGGTTGGTTACAAGATATTGGAAAACTTATGGCTCCTACTGGTGATGAACTTTATCCTCACTTTTTTTAGAGGAACTTTATGTTTTCTTTTAATTTTGAATAAACTTATGCTATAGGCATGCCTTACTTGAGGCTTCTTACACGCACTATTAATAATGAGTTATTCAATAATCAATGAATGCCTTTCATGTGAGGTTGAATGATGCCATTGGTGATCTTATTGGTACTACTCTTTTGATGCCTATTGATTAAGATATCAAATATCCTAGAGTCATTCCCCCTTCCAACATGAGTTGTCTTGTCCATAGGAAAATTTCAAATTATCACTGGTGATAAATTTAGTTTTTTCATGACACTGGTCTAAATATAGTATCCCTCCCTCTCATTAAATGGAATATGAATGTATTCTTAATGGAAATACAATGCATTTTTCATTCCTACCTATGGACTCCTTCATGGTAAAGTCACCACTAGTTAATGACTTAGAAAAAATTGTTTAGCAAGAATTGTAACTTACTGGAGACATGGTATTTAGAGATAACAAAGATTTTCCACTTTCATCTTGATGTCATTCCTTTGGTCTACAATAATTTCAAGTGAGTTCCTGACTAATGAATATTTAATTCCCTTGATAGGCCAATTGAAAAGTTTTATGAAAGCTCATTTTCTTAGATATTCTTGTAGGATGATTCAAAGTGTATTGTATAAGCATAGATAACATTATGTCAAATAATTTAATTTTGTTATTCATATTTGATAATATTTTTTCTCTCATATTATATATATAGTAATAATTAAAAAAATAAATAAATTAAAATTAAATATAGAAGTAATATGTCCTTTCCCATGAAGTGTTACCATCTTCTAGGTGTATCCATTCCAACATGTTGTTTGATAAGTGACTAAGAAAAGCGTGTAGGGTTTGGATTAAAGATAAAACTCCAAACCATCTAAAATATTCTACTACTTATTAATGAGGGACTCACTATCAATTCAAACATTAATATTTCCAATCATTTTCAATCGAGGTGAGATCCACTCATATTCCTTGATAGATATAATGAAAAATAGGAGTATCCACACACCAATTCGTATTGCCCCACCATAACCTTACAAAAATAAGATTGAAATTTCATTGATACAAATTTTATTAAATTACATTTTAACAAAAAAAAATCAATAGTCTCTTCATACATTTTTACTCATTTTGAAAATTTAAAGAGTACATTTAAATAAAATAAATTTATTATTGTCACTCTTGAAACTTGGGCAAGTCTATCCTTGATCGTAAACATGGAAGAACTGATTAATTTTTTTGTTTGTTTGCAGTATTACAAAGTTTTAATCATTTAAATTATATTTTTTTATAACTAGTATCCTAGTGCCAAGTTATTACATATAAAATACTTAAAATTATATATTTTAGATTTGATCTAGTTTTCTAAAAAAAATATGGATATGTTGTAATTTATAAATTGAAACATTAAGATTATGAGAAAAAATATAAATAAAATAATAGCGAGTTACTATAAATCTTTTAAAATAGATTGTATTCTAAAATTGATGAGAAGAAAATCTATCCCATAAAGATTTTAGGCTTGGAAAAGTCAATTCTCACATGTTATATTATCTATATTCTATATATAATCCTTAATATTTAATAAGGTTAATACATTGGTAAGGTTATGCCTTAATAAAGCATAATGTTACTTGTTTTTGTGTAGATATGATTTTTTTGTTGACTTAGAGAAACAAACTTGTAAGTGTAAAGTCCAAACCAAAATACCAACCCATTGTTTAATTTTTCTAGTGTGCATATTATAATTGTATTCAGGGGTGCTGATAGGATATAATGTCCATAAGTGCTTATAGTTTTTAAATTTCATGTTCATTTTGGTTGTCAGGGACATTTTTCCCTTAAAATTGTGATACCTTAGGATTACGATGGACCTTGGTACAATGGGATTTATATGTTACATATCTTGTCTGCATCCTTAGATGGAAGATAAATGAGACTATAATGGTTATGCCATGGGTGCTAGGAGTTTAAACTATGATGGTATCCAATTATGTATGCATGAATGAAAGTATTATTATGAACTTTTAAAAACTTTAAACATGTTTAAAACCTAGAGTGAGGATCATTTTAGCATCCTCGTTATTATGGTTTTCAATGTCTTAGAACCATGAGTTTATATTTTATTTTGAACTATATAAAAATATACATAATTATATTCACTTAATATTATTCTAACCATATCATTTTTAAGGTGTTTTAATTATCCAAAAACATAAGAGGAATGTTTGAAAACTTGGGATTTGGGTTAACTATAACCAACCCTAATTCTACATGTAATGGGATCACCATAGATATGTATGTAGCTTGGGGAGTGGGAATGAGCTTATCAAATTAACTTTAGGTCATTCTCCTTGAGTGAGTGTTATGAATAACTATCCTTGGGTGTTCCTGGAACACATTCCTAAATCACTATTATATTGAGTACTCATATTAGCACAAGTTTTATAGTTTTCCTCTTCATGTATGTGTATCTTTATAGTTTATATCAGTGTGATATGCTCAGATTAGATTTTAATGGGTAGTGACCCTTTTTATTCATGTGTAAACTAAGACTTGTTATTTCTTGTTTTAACCTTGGGAACTTTTAGAGATTCACTTTTGAGATGGAGATTATCCAAGCAATGTAATCCATAGACTACTAAGACTTGGTCTCACTAGATCAATGGAACATTGGTTCATTGTCACATTAGAATCTTGTTTATATTATTGTGTATTAGCGCTTAGGTAGGCATGCATACTTAAATTATTTAGTTGTTTCACATTGAGTGAACATGTTGAGATTCTAGTATCATTTTTTATTGGATGCCTAGAGATTTATAAGCTTGCTTGAGTGACATATTATATCCCTTGTTGGCTTATAGTACCAACCATATTTTAGTGATGATGTATTGTGGAGGAGACCCATCACAAATGAAAGGAGAACTACATTGGACCTTAATTATGTGGAGTAGATATGTAAACTACCCAAGTTGAGGTGGGGGCATCAAGTCTAGGTGTTGTCAATCAGACTTTCACCCCTGTGAAGGTAGTTTCAAGGCTTCACAATCTATTAAAACATGGAAACAATCCTAGGATATGGGTGACCTAACCAATGGATTGAATCTCTAGATTATAAGGGCTAGCTCCCTTTCATGTATCAATTAGGACCTTTACTCTATGCTATAAACTACTAATAAAAGAGAGAGAAACTTGAACAAAAATTCTATCTAATGATGGTGATACACCTATATTTTTGATTGATCCACTCAATTAGAGATCTTTAAAACACTGATTTAGATAAGAAGAAGGCTGAAATTTTAACTCTAATTGACCAATATGCATAATTATTTCATGATTTTTTTTGATCTAGTAACTAAAAATTGAGGGAAATGAAAGAATAGGCCTAATTGAAGGCACTAATTAGCCACTTGCATCCACTAAAATTCTAACCAAAAGACACTTAAACATAGAGCATGAGCTACATAATTTGACCAGCTAGTAACTAGGTAAGAATCAAGACTTGGAAAGGAATAAAAACTCTATCACTTATGCAAATCAATGACATAAATACACTATACTAATAGATAGAATCTAAAAATAATAGTTCTTCAATTAATCTAAAAAAAGGTTACAACTCAATCTTTGGTAGAATTTTGTCTTGTCAAAAGAGGGATACCATTCAAAGCTGAAAAGCTAACTTATATAGAAAAATAAACAATAGCCAAGAGGTTGGTGTTGAAAATAGAAGAAGAAGACAACTCTTTCATTAGCCCAAGTCCAATTTCTGTTATGCTAAGTTAAGAAAGCCTTCTAAATTTGTCTTTTCTTGTCTTTTGTCTTATGAAAAATTCTTTGGCATTGATAGTGGATGGTGGGATCATCTTGGGATATATTTTTAAAATGCATGAAATCTAAGCCTAACTCCAAATATGGAACTTCTCTTGAGCTGTTTGAATATTTGAAAAGCTTCCCTTTGCATGAAAACAATGAGTAGATGTGGCACTTGACAATTAGTCAACTAGAGCTCAAGACTAGTCAACCTCCAATGGTCTACACTTGAATTGCTAGAATGTTTGTAAGATTGAGACAAATGAGAGTGGATGCATGGAATTTATTGTTAATCTCTCTAACATTAAACTTCTTGAGTTCTTCATGTAAAGTGAGCCTTTATTTTAGAACTGAAGGTGTCATGTTTAAAATGGTTACACATCTTAGACATGTCTAATCCTGCTTATGGCTATTTGCATGCTTATTAACCTATTTATTGACTATTTAAATCCCTCACTTTATCTGGATCTTCATTTCTATGCATGTTCTTTAGCTATTTGTCTATATCTTTTCCCTTGAATTTCCCTTGCATGTATTTGTCTAAGGTTTATTCTTTTAGGCTTTTCTTTCTTTACATCTCCCCAGGTAAATCTTTTGGAGGAATTCCTTTAGACAATTTGTCTGAAGGAATTCCTTAAAACTATGTCTTTTCTTTATTTCCTTCAAATAAAAAGTCTGAAGGAATTACTTCCTCGATCTCTTTATCTCACAGGCCTTGTCTTTCTTTCTGGCAAATTTGTGAAGTGAACCTTATTAAAGGGCATATACCCTTCAAGATTCTTACCAATGTCCTTTTTTAAAGGGCACATACCCTTCGATATTATTGCTAGTGACTTTCCTGAAGGGAAAGTGCCCTTTGACATTTTGAAACTGACACGTTGGAAAAATTTATTTGGTGACCTACCCTTCAGACTTTTAATTTTTCACCCTCCCAAAAGACAACCCTTCAGCATATTTGTGATGAAATTTCTGGAAGGGTTGGTACCCTTTCAAGATTTTTGTAATATCCCTTGGCTATTTTGAAATGTCAGTTTCTCAAAGGGCACATACCCTTTGGGTTTTTGTTTTGAACCTTCTTGAAGGGTTGGTACCCTTTGGGATTTTTGTAAATGAACTATTTCCTTTCCTTCAGACAAAAAGTCTAAAGGAATTAAACCTTTCAGAGCTTTTCAAGTTGCCTTTCAGGCTCTTATGAATGGTCCTTTTCCCATTTTGAAGGTTTTTTGGCTTTCCTATAATGGATAACTCCTTCAGATAAATTGTCTGAAGGAAATTTCCCTCCAAAACACTGTAAAATGGACCTTTCATATGAAAATAACCATTTGGGCTTCCCAAGTGACCCTTTGGAAGAGCAAAATATACCTTTAGATTTTTTGAATTTGTCCCATTACCTTTTGGAATTATTAAAACTATCCTTTCCCAAAAAATTTGAAAAGCCTATAAGATTTTTGTCATGAACCTTGGAACTTTTGGAAAAGACCCCTCAGAATTTCTTTAGAAAAATTGGCAAGCTCTTCAGAAAAACTACAAATGGTAACCTATGACACTTAAACAAAAAGAAGGGTTATGCAAAATTTTGAATAGTAGAGGTTACAATTTTGACCTATAGGGTTAAAATTGTCAACATTTTTGGTGACTCTACTGGGAAACATGCCTGCTAAGAACCTGGCTAGATACATGGTATTAAACTCACAAAAATAATGGTAAACCTAATCCATGACTGTAAATCTCCTTTGACCAAACATTAAGTAACCTTCATCCTTCAAAATTTGAAGGGAAACACATGAAAAAAGGAAAACTAAGAAGAAAATGTGCACACAAGTACTTATTCAAACAAAATATAACAAAACTACTGTGCTTGAATACCACTTATAGGAAAGCAAAACAAACTATGTACAAGGAGCTTTGCTATTCAATAGCAATGTTTCAGATGTTTCCGATTGATTGGGATTGGAAGCTCCTAACCATCCAACTTTGCAAGTTGAAAAGCATTGTGGGATTTAAAGTTGTAAATTATGTATGAGCCACTCCAAAGAGAATCAAACTTGGTGTGCCTTCCTAGTTTAGCTCTATCCTCATCCCACTTGAGGACCAAATCTCCTTCTTTAAAACTTTGTGAAGAAGCTCCTTTGTCAAAAGTTCTCTTCACCTATGCTTGATGAATTTCCATGGCTAACATGGACTGATTTCTTATCTCTTCCAACTCCATAAGCTCAGCATACCTGATTTCTATAGGCTCATTCTCCAACAACTCAAGCTAATGCATTAGTTATAAAGTAGGAAACTTAAGAGAAATGGGTAACCTTGCTTCCTTACCATATATCAGCTTGTATGGAGAGTTAACTATTGATCTTTTATAGGTGATCCTATTAGCTCATAGAGCTAACTTTAACTTGAGATTACATGACCTTTGATTGTCTTCAATAGTCCTCCTTATGATCCTCAATAGGTTCTTATTTGTAGATTCAATAAGGCCATTACCTTGTAGATAATAGTTTGATGAAGTGATGAGGTAAATTCCATGTTGGATAGCCCATTGACTGATCCTAAATCCCATAAAAGCCATTGCATTATTAGAAATAATCATCGAGAGAACTCTAAACCTAGTAAGCAAACCTTCATAGAAATCAAGAACATTAGTTTCATTTGCTTCTTTCAATGCTATTGCTTCTGTCCAACATGTGAAGTAATATATACTAGTTATAATCCATTTATGTCCTAAATTTGAAGGAAGATTAATGAGGCCAATAAAGTCTAATCCTCATTGGATAAAGGGCTGATCCACTGGCATTGGCTAAAGAGGTAAGGTTACAAGCTTCACTTTTCCTACAAACATATCACACTATTTTCACTTTCTAACCCATGCATGATAATCATTAAATACACTAGGCCAATAGTACCACCTCTCATGATCTTAAAAAAGTTGTAGTTCTTGTAGAAAAATGTTTGCCACCATGTCCATCATAGAATTCTTCAAGCAATCTCTGAGTTTGGCTTGGTTCTACACATCTTAGCAACATTCCATTGATATATTTTTTGAACAAAACACCATCAACAAGAAAAAATAGAATTGATTGCAATATAAACTATCTTCTTTTTGAAGCACTGAGATGAGAGGGATACATTCCACCTTGGAGATAGCTTACCAAGTTATGAAACTAGCTGGAAGATGAGGTATGACCAACTACAACCTCTTCATCATTTGACACCAAAACAAGCTTATTATCCTCTTGCAAGTCTTGTGATAGATGCTCAAAAGGTCTTTTTCCTCTAATCACTTTTGTGACCTTAATGTTCACATCATACTCCATTACCTTAGTTATCCAACTAGCTCTCTTCTCATTTATTTATATGTTCAAAAAGAACTCCTTGATGCTCAGATGGGCAACCATTAGGTGTATCTTATTTTTAGACAAAAAGTATCTAAACTTTTTAAGAGATCTTATGACTGAAAGTACATGTTTTTCAAAAAAATAATACCTTATTTCATACTCCTCCAAGCCTTGATTGAAGAAGGTTATTTGTTTCTTTAAGGCTTCATGATTATATTGCATAAAAATTCCTGAAATGGTGTCCATGTTAGCATATGTATATAAAATAAAATCCTTTGTGAAATATGGATTTATAAGAATAGGAACACTAGTTATGGCCCTCTTAATATCTTTAAAACTATTTATTCCTTCTTTGGACCAGTTGAAGCTCTGATCCTTCTTTAGCATGGCTATAAGTGGCTTTGCTAAAATAGAAAAATCTAAAATATATCTCCTTATGAAGTTGATTTTACCAAAGAAGCTTTGCATAGCCTTTTTGTGTTTAGGCAAGGAAAGTGAAAGAATAGAATCAATTCTTTCAGAATCTATGCTTAAACCATACTTTGAAACATGTCTAGGAAGCTTACCTTTATGAAAAAACACACACACTTTTTGGGATTTATAGATACCCCAAATTGCCTACACCTTTCAAACACTTACTTGAGATGAAACATGTGATCTTATGCATTCTTTGAAAACACTATTATATCATCAAAATAAATAACTACAAATCCATTAAGAAGGTCTTAGAATGCCATATCCATGGCTCTCTAAAAGGTTGCTCCAACATTCGATAAACTGAATGACATCTTTTTATATGTAAATGTCCCCCACTTGGTTGTGAAGGTTGTCTTAAATTGGTCTTCTTTCTTGACCAAAATCTGATTATAGCCACTATATCTATCCAACAAAGAAAACCTCTCTGAACCTATAAAATGCTATAAAATTTATTCCATTGATGTCAATGGGTAGTGATCTTTAAGTGAAGACCTATTCAAATCATGAAAGTCAACACACAAATGAATCTCACCATTCTTCTTTCATACTAAAACAAGATTTGCCACCCAAGTTGAGTGCTTGATTGAAAATATAATAACTAATTTTATGAGCTTGTGAAGCTCATCTCTCATCAAAGGTTCAAGCTTTGGATTGACGGGCCTTTGTCTTTGTCTCACTGGTTTAGTTTCCTCTTCTAACTCAACAGTGTGTTGAGCCAAACTTGGATCAAAACCTATGAGATCACTATACTACTATGAAAATATATTAGTAAAACTTGAGCATAACTCAATGAAAGCTTTCTTTTGTGAAGGAGTGCATACTTTACCCAATTTTAAAATCTTACCAACTGTAATCTCTATATTGACATAATGCTCTTCCTTTGTTGACAAGGATGATTTCTCCTTTCTTAGGTCATCATCTCCATTGAAAATATTATCAAGTGTGACCAATCCTTTGGGGAACTTATTCATTTTTAGTTTCACAATCTGATCACCATACTGTTGTAAGTGATTTGACTAGTTTCTTGAAGAAAAATCAACCTCTTCTTGCAAGAATCTCATAATTTGATTGTCATATTCGAATACCTACCAATTATCATGATTATTTGGAACATAAGTCCTTACAATAACCTTTATATGAAACTATTTTTTTTAATTTTTTACATCAATTGGGATATTAAATTGTGCCACAACTATATCCCACCTATTATCATGTTCATTCTTATCTCTTAGTATTGCTTGAATGTTAAAAGCTTTAAAATCTTCAAGTAAATCCCATATTCTATGCTTGTAAGATTTAAGTAACAAGTTTTCACATATATTCAAACCCCTTACTTGGTGGAATACAAGCTCACTATCACTAAACACTTGCAAAGAATTGACTTTCATCTTCTTAGCCCACTGCAAACCATGAACTAGTGCTTCATACTTAGCAACATTATTTGAACAACCAAACTAAAATTTAATAGAAGATAAATACCTTTATTTTATGGGAGAAAACAACATCATTCCAGACTCAATATCATGTTTATTCCTTGATCCATTAAAGTATAATTTCTATAGACCTTCACTAGACTCATCATCCTTAACCATGGTTGGAATTGGTGCATCATTCTCATGAAGGCAATACACACCAAGTCTTTCTTCTTCAATCAACTTGTAGGGATCATGTTCATGCAAGGTAGAAGCCCACTCACCAAGGAATAAATATGGAACTCCATCCAAAAGTGATTCACTTTCTACTTCACTAGTTTCTAGTACTTCATTTGAGATGATACAATTAGTATTCATAACACTTGGCATATATGGCTCCATATAAAAATGTGCAATAGGATCAAAATGAATTATTACCTTGGTACCATACCTAATTTTAAACATCAAATGCATTCAATCAATTGATAAATATCCCCCAATTTTTGAAGTGAAATCCTTTGAAAGGCACATAGCAAAGTAAGGAGGCAAGTCTACCAAAATAACATCTTGTTGCATAGTAACATTGGGGCATACGTGTAATGTCAATTTTAGATCATTGATGATGTCTACTATCTTTGTTGGTGACCCATCCAATTTCAATACTCCTTTAGTGTTGGGATCATAAACAAGTCCAAGCATGTCTACAATCTATTTAAGCATGACTGTACTACTAGCTCCACTATTCCCCCATATAATTATGAATCAAAGTATCAACTACTATCAAAGAAAGGTTAAAATGAGGAGTTTTCTTTGATTTTATCTCAATTTTGTCTACCTTTTCTATCTTATTTACTTGTTGTATTTTTTGCTTTGTTGGCTGATCCAAATTAGTTAAGATAACACCTTCTTTCTCAACCAATTTTGGAGATAATTCAAGAGCTAAAATCTCTTGAATGAGCTTATCCTTTTGTCCTAGAATGGAAAGAGAATCCCATATGCTAATGCTGATGTTAGATTTTTTCATCTAATCTAATTTATTAAAATGAGACTCACTAACCTTTGGCTATACCTTCTGAAGTACTAGTTGTTCATGAACTAGAGGTAGTTTATGAACCTTACCGACCTCTATATTCTAATTTTTATGTGTTGTAGGGACATAAGGTTGCTATTTTGTACTATTAGAAACAACCTTAGGAGTAATTGAAGCATTTTTTACCTTTTGAGTCTCTTCAATAGCTCTATTTATAGTTGTAACTTGACCACTTGATTTTTTAGTTTCAACACCTTGAGTAAAAACAACATGATCATCTACTTACCAATTTATATTAATAACATCTGGCTACCTCTAAACTTGATGAGTCTCTCTTTATGATGCTAAACCTGTATCTTGATATTGACCTCCTTGAAAAGAAAACTCTTCTTGTGTCATTTGTGGCATAGTGATGTTTTATGATACCAAGGCTTGATTTTGAGCATCATTGAGATTTGAGGGATACCAACCTGAATCCTGCATCATGTTGTTTTGAGGTGGGGTGGGAACAATGGATTTTGAAGTGGAATGAGCATTAGGATCAAGGGTAGCATATGGCTTAGCTAGAGTTATGGATCCTTTTTCTTGATAAGGTGGCCTATTTTCTCTAAAACCCTGATAAAGATGCCATTGATCTTTAAAGGGATGATAGGTGTTTTGATTTTGCTATTGATAAGTCCTATTAGACTGAAATTGATGCCTCTTGAGTTGGACTATTTCATTTCGAAAGGATTGAAGCAAAATTTTTAACTCTCCTATCTCACTAGCTCGACTAGTAGGGGCTCCAATTTGAGCTTGAGGTGATGGAATAGGAGCTAAAGATGAAATTTGAAGAATTTGAGGTGCTGATATGGAATTTACTTCTAGAAATATAGGCATTGGAGGTCTTGGAAAAAGCTTACCATCTTATATCAAATTGTTTTATGCCCTTATTGCAACCTCATGAGCATCTGGAAAAGTAGCACCACCCATTGACTATATCATCACACTAATGTCAAAATTAAGGGCTTTCAAATAGTACAAAAATGTATATTCAGAGGATGGCCTTATCAACATAGGTATTTTGGTCCATGTCTTTTGGATTCTAAGGTTAAAATTAGATATGAACTCATGAGGAGCCCTTGTTATGGTGATAAATTGCTCAACTAAAGATAGATGATCAGATTTGTCTTCAAATTGCTTGACTAACACTATGCCTAATTCATCCCAAGTGGAAATGGAGTTTAGTGTAAGGTTTCTATACCATTGTAATGATTTTCCTTTGAAGGAGGTAGTAAGCAATCTAATAGCAACATTATCCTCACTAACATTATAGACTGAACATAGATTCTCTACATCTTGGATATGCTCAATAGGGGTTGTTTGATTTTCTCCTAAGAAGAATGGGATACTCTTGAGGGCAGACACTAGAATGTCATCAAACCAGGCTAAATTCAATGGACTATCTCTATTGAATGGAGTAAACACTTGATTTTTAGGGCCATTTGGATAATGGGGATTGTAGTGCTTAGAACAATAAGATGACTAGGAGGCAAATATTGTTTTTGAGGATATGGTTTTGCCCTCCTAAATCTTGATCTCTTATAAGATATAAATTCAAAAATAATACCTTTACTTGCTGACCTTGTCGTAACTTTTGGCATGAAAGAGCTACCTGATGATGCTACGAACTCTACAACTTGAAAAATCTTTGGCTTGTGATAAATATTCTCTTCTACTGTGAATTATTTTCTTTGGCTTCAAACTTATTTAGATCTACAAAAGATTTCTTTGTTGGTCCCATCAAGCATGCCAAAATTATTATCAATTAGACTTGCACCCCTATGAATGTAGTTTTAGGCCTTCATAGTCTACTAAAATATGAAAACGATCCCAGGTTGTGGGTGACCTAATCAGTGGATTGAATCTCTAGATTATAAGGGATAGCTCCCTTTGGTGTATCAATTAGGACCTTTGCTCTACACTACAAACTACCAAGAAAATGAGAGAGAAAATTGAATGGAAATCCTATCTAATGATGGTGATACACCTATATTTTTTTATTGATCCACTCAATTAGAGCTCCTAAAAGCACTCATTTAGATAAGAAGGCTAAACTTTTAACTCCAGTTAATCAATATGCATAAGTATTTCATGAAAAGGTTTGATTTAGTAACTAAAACTTAAGGGAAATGAAAGAATAGGCCTGATTGAAGGCACTAATCAACCACTTGCATCCACTAAAATTCTAGCCAAAAGACACTTAAACATAGAGCATGACCTACATAATTTGACTAGCTAGTAATTAGGTCAGAATCAAGAGTTGGCAAGGAAGAAAAACTCTATCACTTATGCAAATCAATGACATAAATACACTATACCAATAGCTAGAATTTGAAAAATAACATTCTTTCTATTAATCTAAAAAAAGGTGACAACTCAATCTTTGGCAAAATTTTATCTTACCAAAAGAGGGATGCCATTCAAAGATGAAAAGCTAACTTATATGGAAAAATACACAATAGCCAAGAGGTTAGAATTGAAAATAGAAGAAGAAGACAACTCTTTTATTAGCCCAAGTCTAATTTTTGTTATGCCAAGATAACAAAGCCTTCTAAATTTGTCTTTTCTTGTCTTTTGTCTTGCATGAAAAAACCTTTGGCATTGAAAGCGGATTGTGGGTTCATCTTAGACTATTCTTTTAACATGCATTAAATATACACCCACCTCCAAATATTGAACTCCTCTTGAGCTACTGGAATGTTTTAACGGCTTTCCTTTGCATGAAAACAATGAGTAGATGTGGCACTTGACAATTAATCAACTAGAGCTCAAGACTAGTAACCTCCAATGGCTTACACTTGAACTGCTAGAACATTTGCAAGCTTGAGACAAATGAGAGTACATGCATGGAATTTCTTGTTAAGCCTCCAATGTTAAAATCTTTGAGTTCTTCATGCAAAATGAGCCTTCATTTTAGAATTTAAGGTGTCATGTTTAAAACGGTTACACATCTTGGACATATCTAATCCCATTTATGGATATTTGCATGTTTATTAACCTATTTATTAACTATCAAAATCCCTCACTTTATCTATCTCTTTGTTTCTATGCATGTTCTTTAGCTATTTGTTTATATCTTTTCCTTTGACTCTCCCTTACATGTATTTGTCTCAGGTTTATTTTTTTGGGCTTTTCTTTCTATATATTTCCTTGAGTAAATCTTCTAGAAGAATTCCTTCAGACTATGTCTTTGCTTTATTTCCTTTAGACAAAAAGTCTGAAGGAATTACGTCCTCGGTCTCTTTGTCTCATGGGCCTTATCTTTCTTTTTGGTAAAGTTGTGAAGTGAACCTTCCCAAAGGGCACATACCTTTCAAGATTCTTACCTATGGCCTTTTTCGAAGGGAACATACCCTTCGACATTATTGCTAGTGGCTTTCTCGAAGGGAAAGTGCCCTTTGACATTTTAAAACTGACCCTTTGACAAAATGTATTTGGTAACCTCCCCTTCAGACTTTTGTTTATGCACCCTCCTAAAAGATAACCCTTCAACATATTAGTGATGAACTTTCTTAAAGGGTTGGTACCCTTTGGGATTTTTGTAATGTCCCTCGACCATTTTGAAATGTCACTTTCTTGAAGGGAAGATACCCTTTGAGTTTTTGTTTTGAACCTTCTCGAAAGGTTGGTACCCTTCAAGATTTTTGTAAATGAACTGTTTCTTTTCCTTCGAACAAAAAGTTTAAAGGATAAACCTTTTGAATCTTTTCAAGTTGCCTTTTGGGCTTCTATGAATGGTCTATTTCCCCTTTTAAAAGGTCTTTTGGCTTTCTTGTAATGGACAATTCCTTTGGATAAATTGTCTAAAGGAAATTTCCCTCCAAAACACTACAAAATGGACCTTTCATCTGAAAATAACCCTTTGGGATTCCCATGTGACCCTTTGGAAGAGTGAAATAGACCATATTTTATTAATTTGTCCCATTACCTTTCAGAATTATTGAAATTATCCTTTCCTAAAAAATTTGAAAAGCCCTTCAGATATTTGTCATGACCCTTGGAACTTTTGGAAAAGACCCCTTGGAATTTATTCAAAAAAATTGGCAATCTCTTCAAAAGAACTATAAATGGTAACCTCTGACACAAAAAAAAAAACCATGGTTATGCAAAATTTCAAATAGTAGAGGTTTTAATTTTGACCTGTAGGGTCAAAATTGTCAACACTAGGTCCTTAGGCTAGGTTATGGGTGTTTGTTGTCTTCTTTCGTGTTGGGCACATACATTTTTATTTGTAATATATATATATATATATATATATATATATATATATATATATATATGTCTGTGTGTGTGTGTTAAAATTTGAATTAGATCATTACGTGAATGTTGTCAACCCCTCCACATTAAGCTAGGTTTGTATTTTGTTAATCCTCCTTGTCTAGTGTGATTTGGAAGTATATTTTTTGACATTTTATAGTAATTAATCTCCCTTGGTAAGCCTTGGGGTAATAGTTTCATTGTAAATTAATTTTTTCCTTAGTTTTCCTTGATTTCATTTATGTGTGTCAACTTGGGATGTATGTTTAAAAGTTTTCATGATCTAATAAATCAATAGATTATAACTAAATTAGACCTCCTATTCAATACATTGTATTAGTGTGATTTTCCCTTCTTACTTGAGGAAGCAACATATGAAACCACCTTAGATTGTGACCTCATCTTATTATTTTTGTATTTCACTTCTTAGGGAATCTTTCTAGTGAAAGTGAATAAAATTAAATAAATTACCTAATTCTTTGAATAATTGTGTGTCACACTCCTTTGATAATGTTTCAACAATTACATAATACTTTAACCATTAAGCAACTGTAATTCATAAGTAAGCATCATTGAATTGCATTAAAATTAAAAATAACATGGGTTTTAGGATATTTTTTTTTGGGCATGACACATTTTTTCTAAGAATTTTCACATCACCCATGTGGCACCTCACATTCCTTATCTACATCACATTATTCCCTTATTGGATATTGATTTTAGTTGATAACATCATGGATCATATTTTCCTTCATATGCCTCTTTTCTTCTAGTTTGTGAGTTTCATTATAAGACCTTGGATATGACCAAGCCTTCCTCACAAACTTAAATATACATATACATCTACTTAGCACATCATCTCATTATCAAACTAGTCATGTTTTTAGGTGGTGGTGCTTTCCTACATCACATTTTAGTGAAAAGACTAAGTTTGAGTAGTCATCCTTTAAGGGATTTTCATTTATCCATCATATTCTTATTTGATTTTTGTGGACTTCACTTATATTACATAGGACATTTTACATTATTACATGTTTGACTTGACATGTTTGTCTTATATTTACATTTTCATTTTTGGTCATTTATGTTTTCTTTGTGTTTACTTTGACATTCTTATCTTATATGAACTTACATCCATTTACTTCCATATCTTTGTTTGATTTTTATTACACTGATATTTCATTTAATTACAATGTTTTACATTCTTTTTCACAAAATATACTATGTTATACATTATTATTATTTTTTATCATTTTTCATTACATGCTTGGTCTTTAGGTTCTAACCTAGCCTTTATGATCCTGGCTTGCCAAATATTATAAATGATTTTATCACTTTTTAGAGTTATTATTTGTTACTTTGACCTCCTATGTAGACCCTCTTTGATTTTATTTTTAGCTTTGTATCCCTAGGGTTTCCTAAATATAGGTACTGCACCATCCAAAATCAATACTATGATATTTGCATATATTAATTTAGTGGAAAGGTAAGTCAGGGTATGTATATGATACTTTCAGTTACTTTCATAATTTATTTCCATATATTTTTTGAGTTAGCTTAATTTTTGTGTTACTAAACTCTTTTCCAAAGCACCATCCTATGTTACAATATTGTTATATATGATGAGTTTTGGGTGGGGCATATGTATACACATTATTTTTCAATTTTATAATTTACTAATGATTTCTCTTAAAATACTCTATTGAGTTTCCATTTATCCATCATAGGTAGCCTAGGCCCCCATTTTCCTAGCATGTCTCCTTACCCATTTTCATATGTTTCTAACCCTTACCCCTTACATTCCTTATTTCAAATACTATACTACTTAAAAATAGAGATATAGTTAGAGCTACTTCATTATATTGAATTCTTAGAAGCTTTAGAACCTTGTCTCTTGGCATTGTGCTATAGGTGTTTTTCTTACTAGGTTTATGTATCCATTGGTCACATCTCAAATCAGTAAGTATAATTAGGTTGTTTTTTCTTAATCTTATCCAGTTACAAATATTTATATATAGTTTAGTTTTAGGTTGATCCAAACGCATTGCATACATATTTCAAATGGATTTGGGTCATCTTGGGCAATGAAAACATTCCCAAGTTGTAAAAATAATATTTCCTATAATAAAGTGGAAGGGATGGCCTTCATCCTATGGATCCATGGCCTTCAAAAAATCATGTTGTAGTTGGTATCCTTATAAATGACATATAAATCCATAATCACTATTTTTGGTCCTAAAATGATAGGTGATATATATGGAATAATATTTGAGGTTGTCATAGCCTTGAAAGGTGTTCCTAGTCATCAATTTTTTTTTATCACCATATCCCAAATGATATAGGAAATATAAGGTTAAAATGTTTACTTTAGTCTCATAATCCACCATGTTTCATTTAACATAATTTTCATATATCCATATCTATAGGTACAAAGCTAGATCTTCTCTCTTGGACATGTTGGCATTGAAAGGGAATATCTAAGGTAAAAAAATTACCTAGCATCCCTAAAATTATATCTAATGGGGCAAATTTATATGTCAATGTGGTTTATTTAGGCCTTTATAAATGGGGTAAAAATATCCAAGTATTTAAGACCCAAGGCATCAATAATTTTCCATACAATGGGTAGGGTACTTCTTGAGTACATCCATGGATGAGATGTGAGAGAAATTCTTCATAAGATTCTTGACAATATGGTTATTCCCGATGCATTTAGGAATAACTATAAGGTTATATTATATAACATCTATAAAAGGGAGATTGCATGGTTGATATTACCTCATGCAAGTTATGATGTTGTCCTCATTAGTTTTAGTTCTTTGAGCCAATCAATCTAGTTTTTTCCTTACGATCGAGGT
Source organism: Torreya grandis (assembly GCA_037957365.1). NCBI lineage: Eukaryota > Viridiplantae > Streptophyta > Pinopsida > Cupressales > Taxaceae > Torreya > Torreya grandis. Next base: position 2,137,519 of record JARHVA010002681.1, read on the forward strand.
GAGGGGTGACATCAATCTTTTTAGAGGTGGAGCCTTTTGAATCATGAGTTAAATATGGTATGGTATGATTGGGAGGACATTTTTTTATGTTCATTATGGGTTGGTGATTAATAAAAATGTTATGTTATAAATGTAGATTGGAATTTTGAGGTTCCATAGGACACATTTGAGAAGGTTGGGATTTGTTATTGGCACTTCCAAAAAACATGTAACTAAATAGTTTCCATTGTTATTTTAGGAGTATTTGAATTAATTTACTTTACTTCCTACACATGTGAAGGTCATGATTGATTAATTTATGGAATAATCAATTAAAGTTAAAATTTTAATCCTTCGACCTTTAGTTTTGATTTTGTTGATTGAATTATTGGTTAAAATTTTGACATTGACTAATATTTTTATAATGTTAGTTTTGATTAAAATTTTATCATTGGTATTATGCATTCAAGTTCTAATTTTTTCCTTGGTAATGCTTTTATCTTGCTGGAAACATAAAATTTGCATTCACCATGTGAGCAATATCCATGGGGTTATGATTTGTTTTCCTCTATCTCATTTTTGTTATTGTTGGAATTATTATTTTTTAATTGGTTGGTGTTAAAAAAAAATATTGGTTTGATTCATAACAAGATCCCTTGTATCATTTTGATTTAGATTCGAGACCTTGGGCAATTTATTATATTGATTGCTTTGATTATTGCTTTGTTAGACCCCATTATTTTGATTTGGAGTGAAAATATTTCCATTGGTCACATATGTTCAAAAATTACTGTTAATGGTCACTTGGTATATTATTATATCAATTTAAATTGCTTATTCATATAATTTATGTGGGAATTTATAAATGTATCCCCTAGTCTCTTAGTTTAGAGGGTGAAGGAAAAGCTCACTTAACTCTCTTTTATCCATGTATGGAACACTCACTTAGGAATAAAGCACTTTTCACCACTGCATAATTAATTGGGTAGTATACTCATTTGGATATTTTTGATGTGAAATAATTGTTGTATTCCTATGTGAATCAAATTTTACATACCAAAGGTCTTAATTAATTCATTTATGAGCTAATTAAATGAGTGAATATAGGATTAAGGGAGGGGGTGATATTAATCTAAAGTGATTTATTCAAGAGTCTTAGGGAAAACCTTTACCATTACTACATCCTAAGGGAGTATCTCTTTGATAATAGTGTTATATGCATTGATATTTGCATTTGGGTCTTCCTCTCCTTTGTACTTGGGGAGCTCAAGGAATGAGTGGAAAAATGATGCCATAAATAGAGTGGTAAAGGGTATCCTTGAAATGTTTAGTATAGGTTCCCATTTTACTAAAGTGTGTTAAGAGGTGTTTGGATGGATAAGAGGATGGAGATATGGGTAGGTAGTAGGTGCATAAACACTAGGGAAAAATTATGTTGCCTATTGTTTTGAGGATAGTAAGCTAAAAAATAGTTGTCAAGTTGTGCAGATTTATAAAACACGTGATAGTATGATGTAAAATGGTTGAATGGAGGTATGTCATTTGGTGTATGGATAGAGAGAACATGTGGGAGAAAGTATTTAATGACATATGGGTAGGAGGAAGGTATGAAGATGGCATACCATTTAGTATGTAGTTATTAGGTTGTAAAATAGGTGGTGTATTAACAATCATGATATAAGGAGTATTGTAAGGAAGAGGGGAATTAAAGGGAGTATAAGTAGGAGGAGGATATTGTCACAACATGTTAACGAGATAGTTTTAAGATATTAAATCCCCTGTATTGTTATATTATGTGAGAGTGCTTGAGTAAATATTGTTCTAATTTTGGGATGGTTGATATAGAGTAGATGGAGTTAGAGTAGAATGGGCATAACATTGATTATATAAACTTTGGGACATTCACTAATTTAAAAGTCTTGTTTAGGATGAATCTTGATTGTTCTAAAAGTCTCAAATGTGTCCCATCAAGGAGGAGATGTGATCATTAACATGGGGTGTATCATTTTATCTAGACTTATGCCTTACTAGAGGTTCTAAATGAAGAGGTTGGTAACCTAGATGAACTAATTTTCATTTAGTTGCTTAGGAAGGGCCACCCTAGGTTTATGAAAAGTTGGCATGTTAGACTGTGATGGACTAGGAGGTAGAATAAGTAATGGTATCCTACCCTACCCATATTATATAGTGTGTATATTATTTTTGTTTAGATTAAATATAATTATTATCTTCATGTTAGGGATTTTTAGGCTAATATATGATCTAGTCAAAAAATGTGGATACAATGTTCCTACACTAGTGAATGTCTTGTTTTTGAATCATTATAATTGTTGATTTCTCATGAAGAATATCACAAATATTATATCACCACATGAGACTTGGTGTGTGGGACGATGGAAGAAGAGATGTAAAATAGAGATAAATTCTTGATTGTTCGACCATGTTGATTGTCAAAGTTGGCCCAATTAAATAGTAATGATTCCTCTTAGGATTGAGCATAATTTCTAAAGGTATAAAGGCTTAAAATCCTATAAAAACCATTTCCAAACATATTTAGGGGATTTATGTACACCCATAAAATAAATGAAATAGAAGAAAAATATGGATGAAAGGAAGGAAAAGAAAATGGAAAATGCAAAAGGTCAAGCCTTTCACATCGAGTTCACAATATTTATACAATATGTAAAACTATAAATAAAAGTATGAAAATAATCTAACCAGTGGAAAAATGGAAATTATTTCTTTTTGGGTTCATCAAATTTGTATGCAATAAAAGTGTTGATTTGTCTCTAAGTACTTGAATTCCCATGGTCTAATTGGGACAATGATTAGAATGATGAGTCTGTTGTATTCAACACACCCCACCTTTCATTATTTATGGACAAGTGGGGACCCCTTTTTTTTTGGGATGCTCATTTATTATAGGGTTGTATAAACATGTTTAGCTTATTTTATTATTTGTGGTTTTTTTTGGGTTTTTGGTATTAAATCAACTTTGTTGCTTATGTTTTCCTCTTGAAACCCATTTTCATTGGAATGACCTATTTGAACTAATCTATTAATGAATATTTTGGGAATATTATTATGTATGATAGGTCTTTCATAGTTTTTGTTCTTTGGTACTTTTCATTCGACATTTTGGTCGTTGGGAAATTTCATTTAGTAACTTTAGTTAGAATTTTTTTTTTAGGATTTTTGTTTGGGAACTTTTTGGTGGTAAATTATTCTTCAGATCTTCTTATTCAGGAACTTTTCATTTAGGAGATTTTATTCAATATTTTAGACTTTTGAACATTTTGGTCTTTGACAACTTTCTCTTTGGCAACTTTTTGGTCAGAACATTCATCTTCAACATCTTTCTCCAACAAATGTTCTTTAACAACACTTTAGTCTTCGGGAAAAGTTTTTTGCAATTTTAGCTTTCTATAAAAGTTTTGAAAATCTCTCAAAAGAACATTTTGGTCTTCAAATTATTTCATTTAGAACTCTTGGTTCACAAAATCAAATGATTCAGCTTGAATGTAAGTGCCAATGCCCAAATAAACCACATTATGATATGTGTCAAAAAAAGTAGCACTGTGGCAACCCCATGAATGAGTAAACATATTACATGGCATGTCCACTAGGCCAAAGTGGTCAAGCTCAAATTAAATAAATAAGACAAGCTTGGAGATGTTGGTGATTAATGGCACATGAACTAAACTTGAATGTTAAAAAAAAGATATAACATCAAGCTGGTAACCAACTTCACATCCATTGATTATCAATGAGCTCGAGAATATATGCCCTCTATGAATTTAATACCTGGTTGCATTCAAACAAGCTATAATTTACATAACAAAGTGCCAAACTAACATTACAAGGAGATCAAATCCTACCAGCACTAAGAACTAACAATGGCATCTTCATTTAGAGCATATAGGGGATCCTAAGCACCATCCAAATTTTCCATCAAATATTCAATAGAGTATATGGATGCCATTTTTGATGCCTCCATATTTGATGGTACTTAAACCAACTGCTCAGATCTATGGGAGGTTGTAAAAAGCATTAACCCATTCACATGCAAGGAAGATGTCTCTTTGGAAGAATGATAAATAAAAAGTGACCTACTTACCTTCCAGATCTAAGAAAGTCATTATGTTGCTGCTAAACTTGAGGTCATGACATGCATTGACCTGTTACATGATTTGTTCTTTGAAGGGAGGATTGTAGATGGTGGTTTCCTTCATTACATCAATAACAACACCATCATCACCTATATTTTAGGGGTAACATTTCAAAGGTATTTATGCTTACCAATCCCAAATACCACATTTGATTTGCAATGTGTAGCCCTTTAAAGGAAGAATAATAATGCAAAATAAACACTACGAAATGGCTTCTGCTAGGAGAAACATATTCACTAAAAGGTAAGAATCTTGTGCCCATCACCAAATTATAGATGGGAATTTGCATTGGTATGGAATTATTAAACCATCTATATGGTCACCCGAGTATACACTTCCTTCACTTGGAATGGGTACCATTTCTCGATCTATTTCTCACCTTGAAACATACCTTTACATTAGAGGAGATTATCAGTGCATGTTTGCAGAACCAATATTTCATAAAGACAAGAGATCCCAAGGGGGAAAATTTTACATGATGTCCTACCTTCTAGATGCAGTCATGGGTACCATCTATAAACACAATAGGTCTATCTAGGATCCAAATCCTAAATATATCAAAAAAGAATTTATGATGTCTATTCATTTGTTCATAATTATGTATATACAAGGAATATATTGAGAACTTCCAAATATTTATATCCTTAGGTTTAAAGGGAAATTCATGAGTAACCATTACCCAAAATATATAAAAATATTACCAATACACTCATGTCTTTGGGAATTTACTAGTTATATCTAGATTACACCATTATAATGGTCATTGGGCAAAAGGTTGATCCTCTACACCTCCTTAAATATGTCCCTGATAAGATGGATGAGTAATAAATTGCTTATCAATTGTGGAAGGGGAATGATAAAGACTTAACAAGAAGAAATAATAACACCTTTCATGGCTCCCATCTCATAATTAGGAGGATGTGTTACACAATCTATAGACATTTTAGAGAGGCTAATAGTGATAATAAGGATTATGCCTTGGCTACCTTACCCCATAGGGATTGAGAACCTCATGGTAAAGTAAAAAAATAGGTTCATAATCTAGGTATTTAATAAAAGCATGATCCCTATGACCACAACTTCCTATTTCTCAATGGAAAAGATGTCGTTGAGGTTAAGGAAAGGGCTAGGACTACTATAATAAGTGAATACTTTCTCAAGGTAATTCAAACAAGATCCTTCCCTCAAAAATGAGAAAGCACAATACAGAATCCCATCACCCAAGGGATTGACCTCTTCAAATTTTTGGAACAATAAACCTCTCCAACAACTGCAGGATCAAAATCAATACCCCTAAAATCCAGCCATAGTGATAATGGTTGTAGAGCAAGAGTAGGGTGAAGGGAAAGCTTTAGTTGATTCAACACAAATGGAAGAGGAAACTCCTCAATTTCAATCAACCATAGTTTAATTGAATAAAATAAAGTAGGAACATATAAAAGAAATAATTCATGTAGAGGAGAGTTTTATTGGGAAGGAGGAGGAGCCTATATGTATATACTCCTTTGATGAAGAAGACCTCACACCCACTATGGAAAATTTGGAAACCACAACATCCAGTGTGAAAATACCTCTTCCAACACAATAAGTGCCTACTCCTTTGACCGAGAAGACAACTATATGCTAAAAGATAAAATCCAAGGTAGGAAGGGCTGAGGTGCAGTCTATAAAGGGAATAATTGAGTAGACACTACCCTCGACTGAAGATTAGCCAATGGATGAGGTAGACAAAGAGGAACTCCAAAAAGATAAGGTTTTGAGATTTCAAGGATTGAAATAAAAGGCATACCTTAGGGGTGACCAATTAGGTAAGGGTTTGCTACCTACTACTCCCTTAGGCCACTCTCCTATTAATACATTTCCATTTGTCACTTATTTTCTTGTTGTGTCCCTACATCCTTCTGTACCTATTTCCAAAATCATTACTACAACTAATCCTTTAATTTCCACTCTATTTCTACTACTACTATCCAACCAATCACCCAATTATTAACATCCTTTACTCATTAGAGCTCACCTATGCCTTCCTTAGGAGAAATATAGACTATGACAATGATGGCCACTAAGAAAATCCAAGGAAGAAACTAGTCTACATTATCCACTTAATGCCACATATAGGGAATGTAGACTAGTCAAAAATAATATGGCCTACCATGACCAAGCCATCTCTTGAGATTGAACCTTTGAAGGACACCTAAATAGAGGCATAACCATTAGACCCATCATAGTTGACACTTCCAAACTGGGCCAAGGAACTAGGATCATCATCTTCTAGGAGGTAAGACCTAAAGATAACTAAGTTACCAACTATGAGTTCATTATTTTATAAGTCTAATGGCTCTATACAAAGGGTGAGGAAAATAAAGGTAGAGGGAAAAATTAGGCAAAGATTAATTTTGGAAGAAAAAGAAGAAGTCTATTCTTTTTCTAAGAGATAAGATAAAAGAATGGGTCAGTCCCCTTTCATTGAGGACTTTAAGTCCTATATGTAGACCCATACTAGAGCATTAATCATAATTCATGAGGGTAATAATAAAGTAAGGAAAGAGTTGGATAAATAACTAGAGAACCTTAGAGAACAACAATAGGTAATTCATGTTCCCTTTGAGTTTGAGAACGATGTTTAGAATGTAGCCTTATATATATGAAATACTAGACACTATTGGTTATTTGAGGGCATAAATGTCCCCCCAAACAACTCTAATAACCAATTTGTTTAAATCTCTAAATGATGATGAGACCAAATTTATTTTTTTGGTTTTGTATACCCCAAATAAGGCTTTCAGCCATATGAACTTGTTGTCACCCATAGAATCAATAAACACATTGAATTTAGTGGTTATTAGGACCCAAAAATCATGGGAATGGATAACATTTGCTAACACTTTGGTCTCAAAGATAATTGAATAGGAGAAACAAGAAATACAAATGTTGAATGAATTGGATTTGACACATCTATGGGATGACATAGGTTAATGGTAAGGTTTATTTTTGATCAAATGATGTAGCAAGCCTTAAATAAATTCAAGAAAAGTCTATACGGGTTAAATTTAGAGGACATTGAGTCTAAGTTAAGTTCTATGAGGAAGGTCACTAGGGTAGGCTTCAGAGCCATAAAAGCTGAGTATACAAGATTGATATTAAAAGTAAAAAGGGTGTATAGATCATCTCTTCTTGACATGAGCATAATAAGGGTGTAACACACTCTTGGATATAAACACTATCAAGAATTGGAGGCTAAGAAAAAGTCTAGCTTCACTCCATATACTAGTTTAGGAAGTCCATTAGTTTCAACTATCTGTTCAACTCAAGCTACAACTTCAGTGCCTACCATGACAACAAGCAGTGCCATGTAGTCATTGAGTAAGCCTTAGTTAAAGGCTAATTTTGTATACACTTTTTCATGTATTATTTATTTAAACTAACTATAATTGGATATAATTTATTACATTTGTGTTATAATTAACTAAAATGTTTTTTCTAGCATGCACATGTTGCATGACTATTGTAATTTATAAGTTGTAACATGCAATTTTACAAAGTAAAATTAAACTTAGCTTCTATTTATTTTAAAACATAACCTAAATCTTTACTACACTTTGAGGATGAGTTGATCCCTTCCTAAAGTATTTAAATACATTTAAAAACCTCTTTCAAAAGGTTGGAGTTTTGATCAATATAAAAAGAAATCAAGTCATTGTTGTCATGCAACTGTGTTGGTTCTCTCTTCTCCCTTTTTTGTGTTAAGATTTTAACTTAACTTATTTGAATTAAATAATTTTTAAATGTGCAAATGCTATGGATGATCCTAGTTATTTTCATATATATATATATATCCTAGACATACAACAATTGTTGAAAGTTAGTAAACTTAATTAAAGTTGAGAAATTAGTTTAGACTACATTGATATTCAAAGGTGTGTAGGAGTATTTCCTCTGGTATAGTTTTCTAACCCTGTGTGTTATGGATACTCTAGATACCTTCTTGGTTTGAGCTATAATCTCTCAACTAAGGGTGTGCAAAAACAACTCTAAAGAGAACAACCTTAAGCTAAGACCACTAAGCTTCCTATACCCTCTTTCCCAAATTGATTGATCTTGTTTGTTTTTAAGTGTGTAGTAGATACAAATGAAATATATTGGTTTTGGAGATACTCATCCACAAAATAAATATCCTTGGAATCTACCCCTTGAAAACACATGACCTTCTTTGCTTACTTTTCCCTCCTTTTTTTGAGTTTCTTTTGAGATCTACTCATCATAGAGTAAGTTTACACGTAGAAAAATCACTTAGTATTTGATTCTTTTATATTTCACACATTCATCCATATACCTAGTTAAATGACCTATAATCTCAACTTATTATTCCACTAATTGGTTGTTTTAACCACATACCTACAACTCCTATCCTAGAGTGGAACTTCGCTTCCATATATATCTTAAAATGTTAAGGTTACCTCATTAAAGTTTTATGGTGTGCATAAAACCCAAATAACCATAAACACAACATATATCACTAGAAGGAGGGCACACATGTGTTTTCTCAATAGTAGAGGTTAGTTACTATGTAGAGTTGCATTGGAGATGCCTAGAGGAGTAACAAGGTCTAGGGCTTAAGATAGTCTTTTGGTTTCAATTTTTCAATTCATAGGGGGCCTAGATTGATACCGATCATCCTTGAGGTACATCAAGAAAAGACAGCTTCCATAGCAATAAATATCCCACTCATCAACCATCTTAAAGTTTAACCTTGGTTAGTCAGATTTACTATTGCCATTCTTTGAGATCAATATAATTTGTTAAGGAACCCAGAGAAATATTTTCCTACATTTTCTCCCTCAAGTGGGAGGATGGTAGAGGAGCATATTAAATATTTCAAGGGTTCTTTGAGATTAATGAAATTCATAGATAAGGATGTTATATGCAGACTTTTCCCATTCACTTTATAGGATTTTGCTTATGATTGGTTTCTTAACTTACAAGAAAATTCCATCACCTCAAGGAATTCATGCCAAAATAATTGCACATTTTAGACAAGTTACTAATCCAATTATGGTGTATCAAAATTTCACCAAAATGAAGAGGGAGCCTAATGAGTCAATTAGAGCCTTTAATGCAAGATTTTAGAAGATGTACACCTAGATGAACATGACATATAAAATACAATAAGCTCTAGCACTCAAGATGTATAATAATGCATTGAATACCATTACTAAAATGTTTCTGAGGAGAGCTACTATTGTCAATACTTTAGCCTTGGAATATGAAGAACCTACCAACATTGATAAGCAACTCAATCCTCAGATATTAAGGGGCCAAACATTCAATAATGGTTTTCCATTATTTGAGTCTAATTTTGCATGATAATTAGAATTTCCTTGAATTCAATCAAGATTAGTTGTACACTCTACCTCCCATAACACAAAAATAAATGAATCAAAATTATGGTTTCTTGAATAATTAAGCATAAATAATTGGAAATTATTAAAACCAAAAACATCAACATCTGACTCACTCCAACAAATAGTTGCTCAAGGTATAGACTCCACCAAAGCTAAATTGGATTCTATATAAATAATGGTCTAAAAGTTGAGCAATGACTTCTTGAGTGTACAAAAAAGGATGGGTAATACCATCAATCAAAACTACAACTAATATTATGGCTTCCCAAGATATAACAGACCTTTCAACAAACCCACAAAAAATGTAGAACAACAACATTACACTAAGCTACCAAAAATCAAAATCATGGAGACAACTTTGGCTAATTGGGGCAATGTTCATAACACATCACATCATGGGGAATTAGAATATGTGGAGTTATGTGTATCACTTTAAATTTTCTAAAGGAAAATGGTTAGATAGGATCAAATGATGAATCCCCCAAATCTCCCTCATAAATCTGGCCCCTGAAATTCAACTATGGTCTTTAAAACTTATGAGTTTCCCTTCTCTAGTGAAAATGACAATGTTCTAGAGGATAAATATGATGAAGTATGAGCATTTCAATAGTTAAATAAGAACAAGTACAATATGAGGAATAGGTAGCCTCTCACCACGTCTACTCCTAATAATATAGTTATTCCTTTAAATCATAAAGCTAATAATAATCCTCCTCCACCAAAAGGGAATGATTGACCTAAACATATAGAAGAATAGAGTAAGGGAGGATATATTATTGTTGAGGATATGAAAAATATCAAGGCTAATATTACCCTTCATGAACTTGTATAAATCATAGGAAACATAAGGAGTTCTTATGGAAGTTTATCACAAGGAAGTATATTATAGAAAAGGCCAAAAAGCCCAACACAAATGTCATATAGAAAAGAAAGCTTGAGGTTCCTCCATTCTTTTTAACCATTTGGGCATTAAATATACATAGTTATTTAGTAGATTCTGGACCTTCAACCACTGTGATGCCAACCTCCATTTACCAAAAACTTGGTTTAACCCCAAGTCTATCCAAGAGGAATATTTCATAGCTAAATAAAATAGTAGTACCCATGATAGGAGAACTTATTTATTTACACATCTATGTTGCATCATAACTTTTTATGCAGATGAATATTGACATATTGATGTTCAATGGATATCTCTCCACAAACATCTCTCATATTTGGCTATAATGGAGAGGCATTTCCAACCAAATTAGAATTGACTACAAGCCACTAATGAAGCACCCTATTACAAATTAAAACACTACTAATAAAGAAGTAAGTTACAAATTTTCTAGTCTTGGAATATATACATTAATTACAAAACATGAAGTGTAGGAAGAAGTACAAGGTGCTTCCCAATTATGGACCCTTCGTTTCAACAAAGAAATATCCAAGCAAGGATCAGGTGTTGGTATTGAGATGGTAAATCCATGGGGGAAAATTTACCTAGTGGTATATACGCTCTAATTTTAATGCACCAATAACAACACAGAATATGAGGCCCTAATTTTAGGATTGTAGTTCGTTCTCAAGAATAATGTCAAGGATTCGCTGATATATAGAGACTTAGAATTGGTGATCAATTAGGTTAGAAATAAGTATCAATGAAATATTTCATACTTAAAGAGATACAAACATAGATATTGGGATTTATTTAAGTCATTTGAGGCTTTCAACATAGTGCCCACTCCAAGAGAAAAAATAAAGCTATTGACTCACTGGTTGTTTCAATAGTAAATTTGGCATCCTTACAAGAGTAAAAAGTGAAGAATTTATTTATAAAGTTGGTACCTTGTCCATCATTACTAGATAATATAGATAAATTTCAAGTGTTTGATGATTATCAACATATCATCTTATTTTTTACCAATTCAAGATAATTCAAGTCCCAAATAATTAATGATGAGGAAACAATCCATATGTGCCATGAGGAATTAGATGAAGAGGATACAATCAAACTAAAGGAAAATCATCTCCCATCGGTGATGGTTGCCTTGGAAATATCCTTTGTTTTGGATCCTTAATCCCAATAACAAAGACAACTTAAGGTTAATGAATCTGAGTTTAGCTCAAAAAATTTGGTCAATGAATGAAATTTACATCTTGTCAATATTGGTTTAAGCTATACTCCAAAGGAGAGAAAAAGGGTCAAGGACCTGATAATTAGATATAGAGATGTGAATGCATGGACATGTGATGATTCAAATTTCACTCAATCTAGACCATAATACATTCAAGTAGAGATAAATACCTGTTTATCCTATCTTGGAACCTTTGATCCATAAGGAGGCAGAGAAGCTACTAAGTTCCAGGATAGTCTTTCCCTATTTTGAATTTGACTTGGGTGGCTAATCTAGTTCTAGTCAGGAAAAATAATGGTGAAATTAGGCTTTGTGTTGATTTTAAGAACCTTAAGAAATCTTCTAAGAAAGATAACTATCTTTTACCCTCATTGGATGAAGTGATCTAGACTGTGAGTGGTTTTGGAATGATGTCTTTCTTAGATGGATTTTCAGGATATAATCAAGTGTTGGTAGAATTAGAGGATATAATGAAAATTGTATTTACTATAAAAAGGGGAACTTACACATATAAGCAGATGTTGTTTGGCCTAATCAAAATAAGAGGTACTTTGTAAAGATCCATAGATCATGCATTCTAAAGGCTAATTAGTAAATGCATAATCATATACATGGATGATCTCTCTATTTTGTCAAAAAATATGGCTGATCACATAGATCATATTTAGTCTGTCTTTGAAAGATGCAAGAAATTTAGTATCTCACTAAACCCTAAAAAGAACATATTCAGTGTTACTAAAGGCAAATTGTCTAGCCACATTATCATAAAATATGGGATCAACATTGAACTAGATAGAATTTTAAAGAATTTCTAGAACAATGTTCCCAAACAACAAAAAGGAGCTTAAATCCTTCTTTCTGAAGATTAATTTTGTAAGAAAGTTTATATCAGGATTTGTAGAAATTGTGAGACCTTGGAACATAATGCTTAAACAAGACACCAAATTAGAATGGACACTTGAATCTAAAAGGTATTTAAAGACATTAAGAGTGTTATATCGTAGGCCCCAATATTGATAAGCCTAGATTTCACTAAGGACTTCTACATGTACTTGTTCACCTCAAAACATACAATCGCTATTATACTCACAAAAAATAAGGAAGAGAGCAAATATCTTATTACTTTCATGAGCATGAACTTAAAGGACATAGATCTTAAAAATATTCCCTGATTGATAAGTGTATCTTTGCCCTGGTCAAAATGGTAAAGAAGTTATGACACTACATTCTTAGAAACAAGATCATTGATATTATACTATATCTTACTGTTAAGCTTATGTTAAGACAAAATGGGTTGGGAGAGCATAGGGGCAAATGGATGGAAAATTTACAAGAGTTTGACATTGAGATAAAACCTACCAAAATCATTAGAGGATAAGGTATTATTCAGTTGATGACTAAACCAGACCCATGTATCACCATCAAAGAAGTTTTCCAAACATAGGTTTCCCAAGAAGAATGGTATTTGGATATCATTCAATTCATACTCATTGAAACTTATCCCCAAGAAATGAAAAGAGATCAAAAGAGAGCCTTGAGGCTCAAAACTACTCATTATATGATCAATAAGGGAATTCTCTATAGGAATAACTATGAAGGCATATATTTGATATGTGTATCATGCAATGAATCCCATGAGATTCTAAAGAACCTACATCAAAAGATTGATAGTGGCCATCCATTTGGCAATACCATAACCCATACAATCCTTAGAATGGGTTATTATTAGCCAAAAATCTTCAAGGATGCTCACTTCATGTAAGGACATGCCATGAATGCTAGGTTTTGGAAAAAAGAGAGGTTCACACAATAATGCCACTATAGCCCATGATTAATGGTAAGCCTTTTTCTCAATGAGGCTTAGATTTCATTAGTTTTATTAAACTAAACTCTTCAACTGGGCACAAATTTGTGTTTTTTTCTATAGATTATTACACAAAATGAATTGAAGCAGTAGCCACCAAGAATTTACGAGCATAAGATGTGATCACTTTCCTTGAGGAGCACATCATGAATAGCTTTGGTAATTCTATTTCATTGGTTTGTGATAATGGGCCAACATTACAATTAGCTAAATTTATAGAATGTGCCCATGAAAATTAGATCACCATTAGATCATCCTCCAATCACTACATGTAAGGGAATGAATTGGTTGAATCAATGAACAAAACCTTATTGGTGATATCAAGAAATTAGTTGCAAATAAACTTAGAGAGTGACATCTCTTATTAAAATATGCACTATGGGTATATCAAACTCAGTACAAATAGAATCTTAAAGCCTCACCATATTTTCTAGTCTATGGGAGGCAAATAGTATTCCCAAATATGCTTAAGTTGCCAACATATTAGTTCATGCAGGAATACATGAAACCCAATGAGAAGATAGAATCCAAATTCATATATATCATAGAAATGGAGGACTATGTGGATGAATCCCTACATAACTTTAGCATGCATCAAGATATAGTCAAAATATGGTTTGATAAAAGATCAAAAGTTAAAAAAATTAGGATATATGACTTAGTGCTTGTATGGGACAAAGCCCATGAAAATAAATGACAACATGAAAAGTTTAACCCACTATGGAGAGGACCCTATTATATTTCTAAGATCTTGGGTAAAAATGCTTTCCATTTGAGGGACCTCCAAATAACAAATTTACATATCTAATCAATAAACAATTTTTGAAGCACTACTTCATGGCTGATTCATCTGAAGATGTCTCTGAGTAACAACAAGTACCCCAATAGAGGTAGGGGTAAGTTATATTTACTTGATTAGTTAGTTTCTTGCTTTTAATCATTTATTTTTAGTAGAGTAGCTCTTATTTTCTATATTAATTGTTATTGATTTTTGCATGTTATTTTTATTAGTCTAATTTTTTGTTTGTGTTAGGTAGTTTCCCACTTTCTAGAATAACTTTCCATTTGGTTTCATGGTATTCTAACTAATTACTCCTATTACAACCAAGCAACAATCTATTTTAGTGGTGTCCCAAATCATTATTTTGGATTCAACTTGAGTTAATGGGCATTATACCTTGAGCATCAAAATTCATAGTCCAAGTAAGCAATGAGAGAGTTAACTATGACAATTTTATAAAGTGAATGATTTTACTAGGTATATAAAATCTATTACCATAGCTCCATATAAATTTAGAAAGCTTTTCTTATCTCCTTGAATCAAATTCAAACTAAATGTTAATACTTGTTTGAGGTAATAACCATTGATATGAGTGAAGTTGATAGGGACATTATGATGAAACAAATCTTACCAACACTAGATCAAGGTGGTCACCTTATTCATTTTTATAACTAAAAAAAGTAAAAAAAGAGAGGATAATCCAAAAATATAAAATAAAATCAAAAGGGACAAAAAACATACATGATAAAATAAGATCAATGTATCACACATCATGAGAGAATAGGAAGGAAGAGAGGAAGGGTGATCAAAGGCATATCTATCAGGGCTATGGATACCTAGTTGGTAGTAGAGCAATGCCTGAGCTCCCTAGATTTTTGTTGACTTAATGCCCAATCAAAATGAAACCTATAACTCATCCCATGTATTTTTTAAAACTCTTTGACAAGGACTAAAGAAGATCATTTTGACACACACTAGTCTAAATTATGGGTAAAATAAGTATGTTGTATAAAGTTATCAAGAGTCCCTTTCATGTTTATGATCTAATCATTTATTTTATATCATAGTTCATAGTTGATATTGGAATTACAAAACCATGGATTCCAGGTTCTTGAAAATTCAAGAGTATTCAACCCTATGAGTCACCATTTGTTGTATTCAACACACCCCACCTTGCATTATTCATGGACAAGTGGGGACCCCTTTGTTTTTGGATTGCTTTTTATTGTAGGGTTATACATACATGTTTAGCCTATTTTATTATCTATAAAAATTTGGGGCTTTTTGGTATTGAATCACCTTTTTTCCTTTTATTTTCCTCTTGCAACCTATTTTCATTGAAATGACTTATTTGAACTAATATATTAATGAATATTTTGGGAAGATTCTTAGGTATGACAAGTCTTTGGTAGTTTTCATTCTTCGATAGTTTTCATTTGGAATTTTAGTCTTTGGCATTTTGGTCTTTGGGAAATTTTTTTTGATAATGTTAGTTGGAATATTTTCTTCAAGCTTTTTTATTCAGGAACTTTTCAGAGGTAAATTACTCTTCAAATCTTAGTCATGAAATTTTTATTTAGGAACTTTTGTTTGGGATTTTGGTCTTTGAAACATTTTGGTCTTTGGAAACTTTCATTTGGTAACTTTTTGATCATAACATTCATGTTCGGCAACTTTCTTTTACAAATCTTCTTGAATGACAATTTAGTCTTTGGAAAAAGTGTTAGGAATTTTATCTTTTAGGAAAAGTTTCATGAATCTCCCTAAAGAAAATTTTGGTCTTTAAAGTCTTTCATTTGAAACTTTTGGCTCACAAAATAAAATGATTTGGCCTGAATTCAAGCAATGATGCTTGACTAAACCACATAATGATAGGTGTCAAAAAGAACAACACCATACCACCCCTCAAATGAGTAAGCATCCTATATGACATATCCATTAGGCCAAGGTGGTTAAGTTATAATTAAATGAAGATGATAAGCTTAGAGACATTGGTGATTAATGGTGCATGAACTAAACTTGAATGTTAAAAAAAGATATAACATTAAGCTAGTAACCAACTTGACATCCATTGATTATCAAAGAGCTCAAGCGTATATTTCTCTCTATGAAGTCAAGCCCTAATTCAATTCAACAAAACTATAATTTGCATAACAGGGTGCCAAACCACCATTACAAGTGAGAGGTTGTTGTTATACCTCTCATTTAACTAATCAATGGATTGGTGTCATTTTCTACCAGGGTCAGTGTCTAAGGCTATATGAAATGAGACTATTGGATATTTGAATTAACAGTTCATTGTTTGGGGGTTTTTACTATTATGTTGATGTCTAAATCCTAAGGAAAACAAATAAAAATCTAATTCTAAGTTACAAAAAGTAAATCTATAAAGTTCTACTAACTGAAGATCTCCTATAACATTCCTTCTTAAAGGATTCTTCAATTCACACCATCAACATCTAGAATTGAAACATCTAGTATAAGACATTATGGTGTCCTCACTCGACTTTCTCATCTAGGTAAGATAGTGTGATATTTCAAAATGTGATAATGTTTTCTATTATCACTTAAATTTATTCCTCATAGATTCTAAAAATGGAGACAACTTAACAAACTTTACTTCCTATTAAATTGAAAGACACATTCTTGCATAAAGAAAAATCACATGCATTAAATTGAAATAACCTTCATATATGGAAACACACTTACATTGAAAATAAATTCACACTTGTGTTGAAAATAGAAATTGTGCTTTACAACAAAATGAAATATACATGAATTAAATAAATATACTTTTAAATTATAAATTAAAAATACCAATTTTTCATGGTCTTCATAGAGAAGTGGGACCTTGCTCCTTCCTCACAGTAGGATCAGCTTTTTCTTAAAAATGAAAAGGAATGCTAAAATTTATTTCATTATAAAAAGGAACATATATAGATACATGAAATTACACTTGAATGATTCTTCTCTATTCTCTATTATCTGATTTATGATCTATTTATTCATTCATTGATTGATTATCTAGAATGAGGAGACATGTATTTAAAGCACATCTCAACAACTATTCACATAACATAAAATTTGATGATCTAGACAACCAAATCTACTTATTTAAAATAGAAGATCTATGAATCAGATCTTACACTTATAAGAAGGTGTTGGAATTGATTCAACTAATAATAAATAGAAAATAACTAACATAGATCTGAAGAGATTATGTTTGATTTTATAAAATAGAAACATAGTTATAGCTAGATCATTTTAGATCATTACTATGAATAGTAATGTCCAAAAGAAGATATCTAAATATGGAATTATATGTGTGTGTGTGTGTGTGTGTGTGTGTGTGTGTGTGTGTGTGTGTGTGTGTGTGTGTGTGTGTGTGTGTGTGTGTGTGTGTGTGTGTGTGTGTGTATCTTTGGAGTTAATAAATATATCTATAAGATCCAACTAAACATATTCAAAGCATGCTTGGGTATCTTAGAAACACTTGTTATATAGGTCTTCAAAGCATCTTCAGAACGTCTTTGGATATGTAGATATTCAAAGATCCTTCACCTAATCTTTAAAACTATTTCCAAAAAGGGTTGTCAAAATTGTTTGATGACTTCTCAAAATGATCCCACCATAGGGATGTATTTTTGTATACAAAACAATACTCATTTCATCCTAGTTAGACATAAATAATAAGATAGAGAGTCAATAATGTAACACATACAGATGAAAGATAATTTCACTCATTCCCTACTTAGATGAAACCTTTAACTATTAAATGAAATGCAATATATAACCAAAAGTCAACACTTATGGATAATTTATATGAGCTACAATAAGCTATATGGAATGCTCATCAATAAGAATCTTGAATCCTACCAATGCTAAGAACTAACAATGGCATCTTCATCTAGAGCATATAGGGGAGCCCAGACACCATCTACATTTTCTATCAAATATTCAACAAAGTATATGGATACCATTTTTTATGCCTTCATAGTTGATGGTACGTACACCAACTACTTAGATCTATGGGAGGTTGTAGAAAGTGTCGACCCATTCACCTGCAAGGAAGATGTCTCTCCATAAAAATGATAGATATAAAGTGACCTACTTTCCTTATAGCACTAAGCACTTCACTATGTTGTTGCCAAACTTGAGGTCATGCTATGCATTGACTTGCTACGTGATTTGTTCTTTAAATAGAAGATTATAGATGGAATTTTACTTCACTATATAAATAATAAAACCACTATCACCATCATTTTAGGGGAAGAATTTCAAAGGTATTTATGTTTACCAATCCCAAATGCCACATTTAATTTTCATAGTGTATCCTTTTGGAGGAAAAACAATAATGTAGAATAAATAGTGAGCAAATGGCTTCTCCTGGGAGAAATATTTTTGCTCAAAGACAATAATCTTGTGCCCATTTACCAAATTTTGGATGGGAATCTACATTGGTATGGCACTAATGAACCATCTATATGCTCATCCAAGCAACCACTTCCTTTACTTGGAATGGGTACCATTTTTGACCTACTACTCACCTCAAAACACACCTTCGCATTGGGGGAGATCATCAATGCTCATTTACATGAACTAATATTGCGTAAAGATAAGAGGCCCCAATGGGGAAACCTTTACATGATGTCCTACCTTTTAAATGTGGTCATGGGTACCATCTATATACATAATGAATATATAAATCTTGGGTCCAAATCTTGGGTATATATAAAATAGAATATGTGATGTTTATTCATTTATTCATATTTATACATATACAAGGAATATATTGAGAATTACAAAATATTTATATCTTCAAGTTTGGGGTAATTCATGAAAAACCACTACACAAAATATCTAAAAATATCATCAATACACTCATGTCTTTGGGTGATTAGTGATTATATCTATATTACACTATGATAATGGTCATTAGACACATGGTTGATTTTCTATGCCTCCCCAAATACATCCCTAATAAGATGGCTGAGAAAGAAATTACTTATCAATTGTGAAAGGGGATTGATGAAGAATTAACCAAAATCAAGAAGAACACCTTTCATGGCTCCCATCTCATAATTGGGAGGGTGTGCTACACCTTCTTTAGACATTTTGGAGAGGTAGGTGGTGCTAGGAAGGCCTATGCCTTAGCTATCTTATCCCATAGATTTAGGACCCCCATGGTAAAGTGCATAAAAATTCTCATAATCTTGGTATTTAGTGCATCAAAATTATCATAATCTGGGTATTCACTACAAGTATGAGCCTTATGACTATGACTTCCTATTTCTTAAAAAAAAAGATGACACTGAGGTCAAGGAAAGGGTTAGGACTACTGGAATAAGTGAAGACTTGCTCAAGGCAATTCAAGCAGATCCTTCCCTCATAATCAAGAAACTACAATATAGAATCCCACCACCTGGGAATGGACCTTTTCATATATTTATAACAATAAACCTCTCTATAAATTAAAGGATCAAAGTCAATACCCCCAACATCCACCCACAATGATGATGACTATAAAGCAAGAGTAAGGTGAAGGGGAAGCTTCAGTTATTGTAGGAAAAATGGAATAATAAATTCCTCAAGTTCAAGCACTCATAATTAAATTAAAGAAAATGAAGTAGGAACATACAAAAGAAAAAGTTCATGTAGAGGAGATTTATATTGGGAAGGAAGAGGATCCTATCTATATAGACTCCTTTGATGAAGAAGACCTCACACCCACTATGGAAACTTTGGAAACCATAAGATGTAGTGTGATTTTCCCTCTTCCTACATAATAAGTGTCTGTTCCTTCGACTAAGAAGACAACTATATGCTATAAGATAAATTCTAAGGTAGGAAGGCCATAGGTGTAGTCCACATAGGGAACAATTGAGAAAACACTACCCTTGACTAAAGATTAGTTAAAAGACAAGGTAGATGAAGAGAAACTACATCAAACTAAGGTTTTGAGTTTGCAAAGATTGAAAGGAAAGGCACTCCTTGGGGGTGATAAATTAGGTAAAGGTTTTCTACCTACTTCTCCATTAGGCCACTCTCCTATTATTACATTGTCATTTATCAATTATTTTCATGTTGTGTCCCTACATCCTTCTGGACCTATTTCCACAATCATTGTTACAACTACTATGGTTTCCACCTCTATTTCTACTATTACCAACCAGCCAAGCACCCAATTTTAGCATCTTCTACTTAGTTGAGATTACCTATATCTTCCTCGAGAATAATACAAACCATGACAATGGAGGCCACTTAAAAAACTCCAAGGAATAAAGTAGTCTACATTGTCCACCTAATGCCACATTTGGGGAATGTAGACTAGTCAAAAATAATATGGCCTACCATGCCTAAGCCATATCTTGAGACTAAGCCTTTGAAGGACACCCAAATAGAGGTATAACCATTAGACCCATAATAGTTGACACTTCCAGACTAGGCCAAGGAACTAGAGGCCAAACCTAAAGATAACTGAGCTGCCCATTGTGAGTTCATTGTTTGATAAGTCTACTAGATCTATAGAAAGGGTGGGGAAAAGAAAGGTAGAGGACAACATTGGGTGAATTTTGATTTTGAAAGAAAGAGAAGAAGTTTATTCTCTTTCCAAGAGACAAGATAGAAGAATGGGTTATTCCCCTTTCATGGAAGACTTTAAGTCATATATGGAGATCCATACTAGAGCATTGATAACAATTCACAAGGGTACTAAACAATTAAGGAAAGAGATGGAGTAAGAAATGGAGAATCTCAGAGGACAACATTAGGTAATTCATGTTCCCTCTGAGATTGATCAAGATGTTTAGAATGCAACCTTAAGGATTTATGAAATAGTAGACACTATTGGTTCTTTGAGGGAACAATTGGTCCCCCAAGAAACTCTAATAACTAAATTATTTAAGATCTAAAGGATGTAAATACCAAGTTGAAATTTTTGGTTTTGTAAACCCCAAATAAGACTTTTAGCCATCTAAACTTGATGTTACCCCTAGAAGCAATAAACACATTGAATTTGGTGGTCACTATGACCCAAGAAGCATGGGAATGATAAAATATATTGATGCTTTGGTCTATACAAAATTTTAAAGAATTAGAGTTGACACATGCATGGGATGGTGCATAAAAGTTAGTGGTAAGGTCTAATTTTGATCAAATGCTACAACAAGCCTCAACTAACTTCATGAAAATTCTACAAGGGTTAACTTTAGAGGACACTAAGGGTAAGTTAAGTTCTACAAGGAAGAAGGTCACTGAAGTAGAGATATTTTAGGTAGGCTTCAGAGCCTCAAAAGATGAGCATGAAAGGTTGATAACACAAGTAAATAGGGTGAATAGATAGTCTCTTCTTGACATAGAATAATAAGGGCACAACACACTCTTGGATGTAAACACTATCAATAATTAGAGGCCAAAAAAAATTCTATATTAACTCCATATACCATTTTATAAAGTACACTAGCTTCAACTTATAATTCAGCTCAAGCTACCACTTTAGTGACTACTATGACAACAAGAAGTGCCATGCAGTAACTGAGCAAGCCTTAGTTAATGGATTACTTTGTATACAATTTTTCATGTATTATTTATTTTAACTAACTGTAGTTAGTTATTATTTATTACATTCATGTTATAATTAATTGAAATGTTTTTTCCATCATGCACATGTTGCGTGACGATTGTAATTTATAAATTGTAACATGAAATTCTACAAAGTAGAAATGAACTTAGGTTCTGTTTATTCTAAAATGTAATCTAAATATTTACTACACTTGGAGGATGAGGTGACCCATTCCCCCAAGTATTTAAATACATGTAAAACCCTTTTTTAAAGGGTTTGAGTTTTTATCAATATGGGAAGAGATCAAGTCATTGATTTTCATGCAACTGTGTTGGTTCTCTCTTCTCCCTTTTCTGTGTTAAAATATTAGCTTCTTTGTCTATGTCAATTAAGTAATTTTTAAGTGTGCAAATGCTACATATGATCCTAATTATTTTCATACACACACACACACACACACACACACACACACACACACACACACACACACACACACACACACACACACACACACACACACACACACACACACACACACACACACACACACACACACACACACACACACACACACACACACACCAATTCTATATGTGTAACATTTATTGAAAGTAAATTTCATTGAAATTAAGAAATTAGTTTAGATTGTGTTGATATTCAAAGGTGCATAGGAGTATCTCCCTTTGGTATTTTTTTCTATGTGTGTGTATGGCTACTCTAGATACCTTCCTAGTCTGAAATGTAATCTCTCAACTAAAGGTGTGAAATAATAAATCTAAAGAGAGAAACCTTTAACTAAGACCACTAAGTTTCCTATACCCTCTTCCCCAGATTGCTTGACCATGTTTATTCGTAAGTGTGTAGTAGTTACAAATGGAAAACATTAGTTTTGGAGATAGTTGTCCACAAAAAAATTAGCCTTGAAAGCTACCCTTTGAGAACATAGGAGTTTCTTCTTTACCTTACATTTTCCTCCTTTTTTTGAGTTTATTTTGAGATATACCCATCATAGAGTAAGTTTCCACCCATCCAACTCACTTAGTATTTTCTTGTTTTATATTTCACACATCCATCCATATACCTAGTTAAATGAACTGCAAGCTCAACATGTTATTCCACCAACTA
Organism: Torreya grandis; assembly: GCA_037957365.1. Classification (NCBI taxonomy): domain Eukaryota; kingdom Viridiplantae; phylum Streptophyta; class Pinopsida; order Cupressales; family Taxaceae; genus Torreya; species Torreya grandis. The sequence goes on from JARHVA010002681.1 coordinate 2,160,520, forward strand.
GTTGTTTTAATTGCATACCTACAACTCATGTCCTAGAGTGGAAATTCACTTCCATAAAGATCCTAAAATGTTAGAGGTTACCTTATTCAAGTTATGTGGTGTGCATAAAAACCACATCAATAAGGTCAATGTTAACTATGTTTTACATGATTTTTTCAATAAAAAACATGATTTTTGTCCTCATCTATATAGATCCATACATAAAATTGGAATTTATGGAATCCTCTCTAATTTTAATTTATGTTTTAAAATATTTTAGGTTGATTAATGATGATTTGATAGCAATAAAATCCACTTTTCTCAAAACTAGTTTTTTAGGGGTTTAGGAGGGTTTTAAAGATGAATATTCAAACTAATGATTCATGAAGTACAAACCTAATTTTTTTTTTTTTTTTTACCATTTAAATGTATAAAATTTACCCCCCTAACATCCATAAAAATATTGGGTTACCATGTAAAATATATGAAAAGTTACCATGTAAATAAAATTTGGGTGCGAGATTTGGCTTGCATTCTGGGCTACCTATGCTCTTAGAAATTGTTAATAAATAACATCCCCTCAACTGATAAAAAATTTTCATTGATTATAAGTACATAGGGGTTTTAAAAAAATACCAAGAGCATTCAACCAACCTCTACACGTGGTGAAAAATACTAGCATCTAAACAGGGGGTTTGGAAGGGTGTCTAAAACTAAAAAAATGAAAAACTTCACAAAGATGAAAATGACTCTTTAATTTATTTAAAAATACCTAAATAATCATTATGGGACTTTTATAATTCTATAAAAACACACTAAAAGCATATTTTGATTGAAAACTCAAAAAACCCCCTTTTGGCCTATTTGCCTATTTGCTTACATAAGTCTGTATGAGCATGGTTTGCATAAAATTTGGAGTTTTTAAAAATTTTAGAGGTTTTATTATGATTTATAAACATCATACCATTATTTTAAATCCTTTAATTGGGCTTATAAGCTTCTAAAGTGCTTCAAAATGCCAGCTGCTTCAATGGTGATCTCAAATGGATAGGCTAAGGTCTGAGAGAAAATAGTGAGTATATCCACTCATAAAATATATATGAAACTTGTTAAGATGGTTATCCAACTCATGATGACCCCGTGTACAAATTTCAAGTCCTAATTCCACTTGTAGCTCCCAAAATCCTTAATTTTTCCCTAAAAAATGACCTCTGTGCATGGATTGTCTACAAAATTAACTGAGTTTTCATATTTTGGAGATAATTTCATGGTTTATAAAGGTCCTCAAGGTAAAAAAATCTTCAATTATCTCAAAATTATCTTCAAGAGTTTGGAAAACTCCTTTACCCCTATTTCTTGCATATCAAGAACCTTCAATAAGCAATCCGACCTCTCAAAATATTATGTTTGGCTACTGTAAGTATATACTGAACAAATTGGGAATATTTAGTGGAAATATAATTTTTAATAGGTGCTTGAAAAAAACTTATACCAATTAATATCTCTCTATATATCTTATTCAAAGCAAATTGATTAGTTTTAAGCTTTATGAGGCCTCTACCTGGGTATGATCTATACAGTGATATGTGTACTTGGGGTGGATTAAAGTTAATAAGTTCTTGGAGAACATATACTCTTGATCAAATCACCTTACCATGATTTTAATTATGATATTAAAACACTTTATGAAAGTTTTTTGGTTAGACCATTAGCTTTATCCTTTACTTGATACTTGAGGGTCCTCTAACCTTCATATGACTGTAGGTGTACTCATAAGGTGATCTAACTATGGAAGTGTCTTTTAAATCTATCTTGATTCCCCTTATCTCAATCAAAATAATATTTCTCTAAGTGATCTCTATACTTCCAACACTTCATTTTCATTGTTTAGAGCTTGCTAACCTAAACCTCATACTCCAATAGGCCCTCTTACTACTGTAGATACTCTTTTGGGATTTATCTGAGTGTAGATGGTGTTGAGAGAAACTGTTGACCAAAATGGCTGCCCACGGTAGTGGACGGTAGAAGGGCCGCCCATGGAGGGGAAGCCAAACGGCCACCCATGGCAGTGGATGGCAAAAGAGCCACCCACGGTGGCAGAATGCAAAGAGCCACCCACGGCGGAGAACACAAAATGGCCGCCCATAGGCGGCGAACGCCAGAAGCCCACCCAAGGCAGTGAATGCCCAGCACCCGCCATAGGCAAAAAATGAGAAACGGCCACCCGAAGGCAGTGAAAATGGAACCCCCACCCCTCGATGGGGAAAACAAAAGGCTCGCCACAGGCGAGAAATGAAAAATGGCCGCCTGAAGGCGGCAAAAATGAAACCCCCGCCCCCAAGCGGTGAATGAGCAGCACCCGCCCATGGTGGGGAAAAGGAAAAGCCCACCTGCGGTAGGGAAAATGAAAAGCCCGCCCCTTCTCAGGCGGTGAAATGGAAACCCCCGCCCATGGTGGGAAGACAAAAAAGCACTGCCCTCAGGCGGTGAAATGAAAACCCTTGCCCACAGCAGGGAAGAAGAAAGGGCCACCCATGTAGTGGACACCAAAAAGGCCACCCACATGCAGCAAGCGGCAAATTTTCCACCCACAACAGATAGCAGCAAAAAAGACCCATAGAAAATAGAAAAGGACCCGCCTGGCATGCAAAATGAGGAGAGTGCCCAGCATGCAAAATGAGGAGAGTAATTACATGCAAAACGAGACATCAAGCATGGTCTTGGTAGACTTGTGATGTCATCTATAGGGTTTTCTCTTTTCCCAATGAAGACTAAGACTACCATTTCCCATATAAATATGCAGACTTGGTCATTTTAGAGGATCTTCTCAGACTTTTGTAAAGAGCACAGCTCTACAAATTATCCACCTGAATCAATAAAATATAGTTTTTTGCCTCCATTTTGGATAGATTTGCTGTGTATGTCATGAGTATTGTTTGTGTTTAGTCATTATCTTCCATGCTTTCACAGGTAATGCCAACAGACTAGCTATTTACAAGGCACCAGTTCTACAACTGAAAGGAGAAGAGCAATATTTGAGAAGGGCAAAACAGAGTAAGTTGCTTATAAGTGTGCATTCCACAGCACCTTGGTAAACCTCTGTTATGTATTTTCCATTATAGCCTCCCTGTTAGTTTTAGCAGCCTGGTTCTTCTACCAAATGTGTAGAGTATATCTACATTTCTCTTGAATCTGAGAGTGGATGTGGAAGGTCAACCTATTTTTGGTGTATCACCTCTTTAGTATAGGCAGTTTGTTCTCATGCATTTCTTCTCCCTTTTCATCCCCCACAATTTATAGCTATATATCTGTATATCCGTTATTTTTGCATTGCCTGAAACAAACAAGATACATCAAAGGGAGCTAGTCCTTATCTAGAGACTCTCCTCTCCTGCTTCGCCATCCCACAGGTGAGAGAGGAGTTTCCATGTTGCGGGGAGAGGGCAGGAATCCATTTTACTACCAACTGGGTGCACTTTACAGTGTCAACAGTTTTGGCACGCCTGGTGGGACCAAGTTTCTAATCAAAAAAATTACAGGGTTACTCGTTGATCCTGTTATAGCAAAGGAATTACCAATACAACACTGTGCACGTCAACAGTTTTGGCATGCTCGGTGGGACAAGTTTTTTAAAGCAATAAGGTTTTAGGATTGATGCTAGTCTTATTACAACAAATCAAGTTTCTTCAGCATCTAGCGACTCCGAGTAAATCTACTGGTTAAGCAACCTGGTGCCATCAGAAATCATCCATTTTCTTATATGTATACTTCTTTTGTACAAAATCATGGGTCTTATTTTCCTTCATGTGAGTGTGATCAGACTTCAGATATTTATGGAATCCCCTCAAGTAGCTCTCTTAGTTGCCCTACAACTATAAGGGAGGTGGCATTGGAATTTGAGAGACAGACAATGGAAATCGACAAGTTGGAAGAGCAGTACAGATATCAGCAGGAGCTGATGTATAAAGAGGAGTGCTTGTTTAGGCAAGCACATGCTTTGCAGTCCATGAAGGAAGAAGTGCCAAAATGGAGAAATCCATCTTTTCAAGGCAGCCAACCTTGTGTGCCCCCTCCTACCCTGAAGAAAACCCCCTCTTTTGCACCAAATCCATTTTATCAAATTGCACTTGCTCACTCCAACTCATCAAATACAACTGCTCTCGAACCCGTGTGCCTGGCCTTCCAACACCAAATGGCATCAGAGCAACCTCCCATGGAGATCGATCTTTTCAACTCTTTAGATCAGGAATCTTCCATCAAGAATAATACCACCAGCCAACACGTCCCTCTTCTAGAGGCTCCTCCAACGCACCAACAATGTTTTCCTTGCATTCCTCAGCCTCCCCAAGTTTCCCAGCATAGTGTGCAGATTTTGAGTTGGAGGAAGGAATGCCAAGGACCAGCTCAGAGCTTTGAAGAGGATCATGCTAGCCACCTCCAAGAAAGACTCTTCTAGGAAAACCTATCTAGACAAATTGAAGACTTAGAGGCTAGGATGAAGCTACTCCTTGAAAGGGAGTTAATTTTTTCAGACCTTGCGAAAGAGCCTCAGGTCCTTATGAAAATGAAGTTGCTGCCTGTTCATAGGAGCATAATTCTAATTCAGAGATCCTGAATTGGGGGAAGATAGTGGAATCATGGGGCAGTAAAGAGGAAGAAGAAAAGCAAGGTTTTTCTCAAAACCTTGAAGAAGCTAAAGCTGTGCTTGCCTATGATGATGTTGGAGACCTCCAGGAAAGGCTTTTTCAAGAATATCTGGGTAAGAGAATAGCAGATTTAGAATTCAGAGAGAGTTCCCTCAGCCAATGTGTGATGGATGGTTCAGACCAAATAGTGCATTCTATGTCTGAACACACCCCACTTACACATTTCCAAGAGAGTTATCAGGCCGTGCCTGATATTAATGAAGTGTTGACCAAGTGGAGGGAGGAGAATCATTTGATTCTAGCTCAAGGGCTTCCCCCTCTCCCACATGTTTTCTCCACTTCATCCCTTCTTGAAGAAGAACCTATTTTGCAAGAGGTAGGTGAGGGGCAAAAGATCCAATCTACAAGTCTTCAGGAGGCTATTATGAGTGACAACGAAGAAGAAATCATCATTGATGCTCCTTGTGAAGACCTTATCAGCAGTGGAGAAGATGCAGGCCTTGCGTATATGCGGATGTTTCAGCAATTCGAAGAGGAACAAAAGCATGGTAAGCTCTCTTTTCCTCTGTTCGATGAACTTCCTTGCTGTATTGATGAGGATAACTACATTGAAGACCCTAAGTTAGAGGAGGATCAGGAGAATATTTTTGAAAATCTAGAGAATCGGATCAGCAAAGAGGAAAAGGAGAGGTCCATCCTCTTGGAGGAATACCTTGAAGAATTGAGCTTTAAACAGGTAAGTGAAGTCTTGTGGGATGAACAGTCATTTTGTGAGCCCTTTTTAGACATCACCACATTTGCCCCTCTTCAAGAGGGCCAAGAGGAAGCAGAGGATGAGTCTGACAAAGTTTTCAGCGAGGCAGAAGGAAACAAAATAGGCCATGATACACTGCAGAAAGAATGTGCAGATTAGAAGGGTTCTGGTGATGAGCCAGTAGCAATTGATTTGTTGATAAGGGGCACCAATATCAGGGACCAGCATTTAACAGGCCTCCAGGGACAATCAAAATATGTATACGTCAGAGGCATGTTCGATTTTGATCCCCTCAGTTTCCAGCCAACCCAGGTGACAGGCAGGAGGAGCAAGTCACCAAATCTCTTTTTCTTTCAGCTACTTGCCTGCCACCATAAGTCTCCTTGCTAGGAGGGGGACTTGAGAAATTTTCCATTTGATCCAGGAGGAAATCAAATACCTAGTTAGCTATACATAATAGTTTGTTTTCAGTTATTTTTCTCCCACTTTCCCTAAGTGCAGTTGCACAGGTAGCATTTTTTAGCCTTGTGTGTTTCCCTTTGTTTGTGGGGTAAAGGCTTCGTGTTTGATTCTGAGATTATCAAAGCTATTGCTAATTTTTGTTATATCTGGATCTAACTCTGTGCCCAATGGATATTCAAAGGCAACTGGGTCCTAAGCATAGCAGGCATGCTTCCCCTGTGAGTCACCAATTTGTTAACCAAAATGGCCACCTGCGACAGTGAATGACAGAAGGGCTGCCCACGGTGGGGAAGCCAAACGGCCGCCCATGGTAGTGGATGGCGGAAGAGCCACCCATGGTGGCAAAATGCAAAGAGCTACCCATGGTGGAGAACACAAAATAGCCACCCAGAGGCGGCGAATGCCAGAAGCCCACCCAAGGTGGCGAATGCCCAGCACCCGCCATAGGTGGCAAATGAGAAACGGCTGTTCGGAGGTGGAAAAAAATGGAACCCCCACCCCCTGACGAGGAAAATGAAAGGCCTGCCATAGGCAGGAAATGAAAAATAGCCGCTTGAAGGTGGTGAAAATGAAACCCCTGCCCCCAGGTGGTGAATGAGCAGCGCTCGCCCACGGCGGGGAAAAGGAAAAGCCTGCCCGCGGCAGGGAAAATGAAAAGCCCACCCCTTCTCAGGTGGCAAAATGGAAACCCCCACCCATGGTGGGAAGACAAAAAAGCACCACCCTCAGGCAGTGAAATGAAAACCCCCACCCACGGTGGGGAAGAAGAAAGGGTTATCCATGCAGCGGACACCAAAAGGGCCACCCACATGCAGTAGGCAGCAAATTTGCCACCCACAATAGACAGTGGCAAAAAAGACCCATAGAACACAGAAAAGGACCTACCTAGCATGCAAAATGAGGAGAGTACTCGACACACAAAATGAGGAGAGTAATTGCATGCAAAATGAGACATCAAGCATGGTCTTGGCAAACTTGTGATGTCATCTACAGGGTTTTCTCTCTTCCCAATGAAGACTAAGACTACCATTTCCCATATAAATACTCAAACTTGGTCATTTTAGAGGATCTTCTCAGACTTTTGTAAAGAGCATAGCTCTGCAAATTATCCACCTGAATCAATAAAATATAGTTTTTTGCCTCCATTTTGGATAGATTTGCTGTGTATGTCATGAGTATTGTTTGTGTTTAGTCATTATCTTCCATGCTTTCACAGGTAATGCCAACAGACCAGCTATCTACAAGGCACCAGTTCTGCAGCTGAAAGGGGAAGAGCAATATTTGAGAAGGGTAGAACAAAGTAAGTTGCTTATAAGTGTGCATTCCACAGCACCTTGGTAAACCTCTGTTATGTATTTTCCATTATAGCCTCCCTGTTAGTTTTAGTAGCCTGGTTCTTCTACCAGATGTGTAGAGTATATCTACATTTCTCTTGATTCTGAGAGTGGGTGTGGAAGGTCAACCTGTTTTTGGTGTATCACCTCTTTAGTGTAGGCAGTTTGTTCTCATGCATTTCTTCTCCCTTTTCATCCCCCCCAGTTTATAGTTGTATATCTATATATCCGTTATTTTTGCACTACCTGAAACAAACAAGATACATTAAAGGGAGCTAGCCCTTATCTAGAGACTCTCCTCTCCTACTTTGCTGTCCCACAGGCAAGAGAGGAGTTTCCATGTTGCGGGGAGAGGGCAGGAATCCATTTTCCTGCCAACTAGGTGCACTTTCCAGCGTCAACAGAAACATTAATTGACCTTGATCTCTCTTGTTTTATATATTTCTCCAAGTTGAAATATTTAATACTAAATAACTACTTCTTTTATACTGTGTCTTTAGAATGACTTATCCTTTCACCATAGTTTAAAGGTCATTATCTGTATAGGCCTACTATAGGTGTAAACCACCTAGACTTTGGATATGAAAAATATAAGGCTTTCCTCCTGACTAAGTTCACCTTGAAACCTCATAACCTTATAAAGATTTCAAAACCTTTATTGATTACTTCAAAGTACCACTTTTCACTCCTTGGTTGTAGACTCTCATTAGGGTGTTTGACTATAGATGCACATACAGGCTATTAGTTTTGTGGTTCCATAGACCCTTATTTAGACTTTGTATGATTTTATAATATCAAATTTATATCTCCATTCCATGATGATCACTTCAACAAACATGATATACCTTTTGAGACCTTGATGTTCATTCAAAACCTCAATGACCTATTGACTATTTGTCTCTTACTAGTTGTAGGTATCATGGTGTAGGATGGTTTTAGCTTACATAGAGACCTTTTTAATCACCTCATGAGATTTGAAATTATTTCAACCTTTTGATCACTTATTTAAGTCATATTTATCAAAATTTATCTCATTCAAATAGTCTTCATTCTCTTAGGAGGGTTTCTTTGAAAATTGCTAAGTCAAAACCTACTAGGTAGGCTTAAAGAGAGGCATGTAGGTGTTTTTTGCATCTCTTAACCACATATATCTTGTTTCCTAGCCCTCCATTAAGGATATAATTATTCATTTGATTCAATAAAACTAGTAGGCTTAGGTTTTCATAGCCTTGAAGGGTCCATAATGACCCAACCCTCACTATAAATAGTGATGCAAAGGGCACCCTATAGGCAGTGCTTCTTAAGCTAGCTATAGGTAGTGTTTGTAAGATTTATTTTTTTTCTTTCTCTAAATATTGGTGATGGGATATATAGTGTATTTAATTATTAATGTTTTTAGGGTTCCAAAATATTTTAAAATTTATTTTTATAACCAAGCCCTTATCACTATTGGTATGGTCCATACAGTGGTTTATAGGTGAAGTTTGAAGATCAACTTGTCTCATTAGCTCTATTCCAAGCCTGATATGAATTATAGGGTTTCCTTTATAGATTAATGATCATATTATCAACACCTTTTTGAAACCATTAACCTTCAAGGCATATACAATGATTATAACCCCTGTATTGTAGTATTCCTCTTGAGGTAACTTTTAGATGGCTATAGGTCATCATCCACTAACTATAGGTAAATTTTGAAAACCCTTTTGTTACTTTATATAACTTATTGAGGTAATATTTATTTGCTATAATCTACCTTTTACCCTTTATTCCCTTCATATACTTTGAAAGATACCCCTGGTGACTAAACACCCTTACCAATACATGCTTGTAGGTGAGCTTTAGGGCTATTGACTGTGAGTGTTCAACAGTACCTTTAAGTCACTTAAGGCTTGTAGGATATGTTCTTTGACAAGTAACCTTAACTATGTTTTTAAATTCTTTGAGGTTAATAACCTTTAATGGATAACTACACCAATGAAATACTCCACCCTTTGATAAAGATCACCTTCACTATCCTTAATTGACTATCTGTACGGACTATGACAAGGGTTCAAAACTTGGTCTTACCCTAACAAGACTCCAAGATCATTAGCATGTTCTACTTTTTTAAAACATATTATCAGGTTTAAACCCCTTCTCAAATAGCTTTTCATGATCAATGGTTTACTCCTCTATCAAATTTGATAACATGCCTGTAGATTTCCATAAATTGGATGTAGATAAGGTCTCATGAATTATATACCCCTTTTTCACATTGAATATGACCTACATTCCTTTTGCCTTCTCATGACAATGGATTATTCTTGTGCATAGTATTTAAGATATCTCCTATGATTATTTCCTCTTCATTAATACTTCAAATAAAGTACTTGACTAATTTAGCCTATAATAGCCCTGTGTTATGATGCTTGGTTGATGTATGTATCCTTTGTTCATGCCTGTAGTGGTTCCTGATCAACCATTGAATTCTTGAGGATGATCCATGGAATGAAGGTGAGGATGAGGGTGGAGGAATGAATGATTATGGAAAGATGAGGGAAAATCATGAAATGAGGGTGAATGAACACAAAACGTAGTGGAAAATAGAAAAGTATAATAGTGGTATGGGGGGAAAGAGATGGAGGTGGGAAAGGAGTATGGAGGAGCATGGTAAAACCAAGGTGAAAGAGTGTATGAAAACATGTACACCAAAAAATTATACCATCACAATTTAGAGACCATTAAAGGAGGGAAATAGGCCAAAATTGAATCATGGGCTGACTCAAAAACCTTAAAATATGCAAAAATTCCTCAAATTATGCCAGATAGGCCCTTTGGAGACACCTTTAGAGCATGGAGATGAGCATTATTGGACATGAAAGTTCAATAATATATATTAATTATGTTTTAAAACCATGAAAATTGATGATAACCCTACAAATATTAATTCTTGACAATTTGAGGCTATCTTTTTCTCCTTGGACCGTACAATCCACCCTTGCAAGCTTGCCAATATTGGAGATTGACTCACTGAGTTTGAAACCTATGTTTGAATTTAAATTGGATGAATAACACTTTAAAATTTACATGGAAAGGTAGATAAAGTGCTCAATATTATGGAACAAGTTGAATTTTCTTTAAACTCTACCCAGGTGAGGAGAAATTGGAGAAAAATAGTGACCTTCCTGGTTGCAAGGCATCAAAATTTGACCTAAATTCAACTGAATGGTTCATGAGCCTATATAATCCAATTGAGAAACCACTTGGACCATTGGGAATCCCTCTGAGTCTACTTTCTTCACCCAAAATTTAGAGCTATACCCTCTTCTAGTAGACCTTACCTTCAAAAAACCTACAAGCAAGTCTCTTTGTGCCAACAAGTAAAAAACTAAAAGATGATTGGTTTAGGACCTATATGGACATTAATTGTCATGAAAATTCTCATGAATATTGGATACATCCTAAAAATGACTCCTCTACCTTGGTTGTACAAAAATTCATATGGATTTTGTACCTCTCTTGCAAAATAGGTGAAAAAAGTCTTTTTGCCCTTTTAAAAGCTAACTTTCACTCTCCACCACTTGAAATGGATTTTTTAAGAAGTATTACATGCATATTATGAAAATTTAGACCTTTTGAAATGTTTTTCATGTTTAAAACTTGCAAAATTGGCATGTGTGGGTGAAAAAGGACCTTTTTTAGCTTAGAAAACATATGAGAAGCTTTGTCATGCCTTGAAAATTTAGACATAGGCTATTTTCACATTTTTTAACATATTCAAAGCTCTTTTGGGATAATTTAATGACCTTTGAAACCAGTTTTGACATTTTAAACCCTATTTTTTGAGATTTTGAATAAAATTTGCATTTTTAGACCATAATTGACTAGTTTGACCAACTATAAAGGGGAAAATACTAAATTTTTGAAAGTTTTGAATGATAGGGGTAGTAATTTGGCCTTGATAGGATAAATTACTAAAAATTTTGGAAACTTTTAGGGGTTGATCAACCTGCTGGTCAAAATAACTCAAAAACTTTGGAAAGGATAGTCCAGGGTAAACACTAAAACTGGGAATGTTGTAGACCAAGACATAATAGGAGAAACTGAGACAAGAAACAAAAAGCATGTGTAAATGTGAATTTAGAAGAAAATACAATAACAACTAAAATGGAAAAACAAGTACTGAAAGAATGTGAAGGAAAACACTTAAAGAAATAAAATTATGACTATATATAAAGGAGTGACTCTCCTAATCGTAGTATTTAAGAAACATCCCATTCACAAGAATGGGAATCTCTTTTCCACTCAATTTGGATAGCTAAAATGTATTTTTCTTCTTACAATAAATAATAATATAAGGTCCATTCCAAAGGCTATCAAATTTAGAGTGCTTACCTAGCTTTGCACACTCTTCATCCCATTTGAGTACTATGTCTCCTCACTAAAATGTTTTTGATGAAGCTCTCTTGTCAAATGTATTATTTAATTGATAATAATTTGACCACATTGTATGTATAGCATCATATATTATCTCCTTCAATTCTCTTAGTTCATTCATCCTGACTTCCATTATATCACTTTCCAAAAGCTATAGCTGGTGTGCAAGTTCCAAAGCTGGAAGCTCCAATGAGATAGGTAGCCTTGCTTCTCTTCCATAAACCAAGAGATAAGGTGAATGACCAATGGCATTCTTAGAGGTGATCATATCATCCCAAAAAGTATTATTTAAATTTTTATGCCAAGATCTCTGATTATCTTCCATTAATATTTTGATGATCTAAATCAGGTTCTTATTAGTGGACTCAGCTAGTCCATTACCTAATGGATAATAATTTGATGAAGATGTCAAATAAATACTATGTTCAAGAGCCCATCCACATAAATTTTTATTATTTAATTATAAAGCATTATCTAATATTATAGTGGAAGGTGCTCCAAAACAAGTGACTAAGATCTTATAAAATTCAAGCACAGAGTTCTCATTTACCTCCTTCAAAGGCACTACTTCTACCCACCTGGTGAAATAGTCTATAGCTGTAAAGACCCACTTATGACTATCACTATATGGAGGATGAATCATGCCAATAAAGTCTAAACCTCATTGCATGAAAGGCTGTTCAACTTGAATTGGCTTTAGTGGCATAACAACTAGTCTCTATTTTCTTACAAACATTGTACAGTTTGTACATTTATTAACCCATGAATGTGAATTTATAAATAAATTAGGCCAAAAATAACTAGCTCTAATGATTTTTTCAGTTGTGTTCTTGGCTAAAAAATGACCTTCAAAAAGATTATCATGAAATTGCTCAAAATTCTTATCAAATTAACTAGTTTCAACACACCTTAAAAGCATACCTCCAATGTCTTTTTTGAAAATCACTCCATAAATAAAAATATATGATATATATATATTTTATCTTGGAGTATCTTATTTGTGATGCATTCAAACCCTTTGGAAACTCTCTAGTTTGAAGAAATCTAGTAATGTTCTGTGTCCAGTTTGTAGGAGGTGTATTTTTAGCTTCATGCTGAGTGTCTTGAATTGTCAAAATTATTTATTTTTATTCTTTCATATCTTCTAAAAGATGTTCACATAATAATTTATCTAAGACTAGATTTTCAACCTTGACTTTAATGTCATATTTCACGCATTTAGTGACCCATCTAGCTCTCTTTTCGCTCAAGTCTCTATTGAGAATGAAATCCTTCACACTTGGATGAGCTACCATTAGTATAATCTTATTATTTTAAATCAAATGTATAAATTTTTTTAGACTTATTATATATAAAGAACATATTTTTATACAAAATAATACCTATCTTCATAACCCTCTAAAACTTGAGTAAAGAAAGCAATAGATTATTCTGAACTTCATCATTCTGTTGCATAAGTATGGCTTAAATAGTACTAGAAGTAGAGTAAGCATACAAGAAAAAATCCTTACTGAAATATAGATTGAGAAAAGTAGGAGCTTAGCTGATTGATTCTTTGATAGCTTCAAAACTCTATTTACCTTCTTTACTCCAAGTGAACTCTTGATGTTTCTTTAACATTTGAGTGTCTTTACTAGTTCTGCAAAACTAGGAATGAATCTTCTGATAAAGTCTATTTTATCCAAGAAGCTCTAAAATTATTTCTTGTGTTTAGGAAATGATAGAGAAAGGATTTCCTCTATTCTCTTTAGATCAATAGAAAGAACAACTTTGGAAACCACATGCCCATGAAGTCTCCCTTCATGCACTGAAAAAATATATTTCTTTGGATTTAATGAAACTCCAAATTATCTACATCTATCAAAAACAATTCTCAAGTGTGTTAGATGATCATTAGAATTATTTGAAAATATTGTGATATCATCAAGATAGACTAAAACCATTTCACTCAAAAGACTATGAAAATCAAAATCCATTTCCCTTTGGAAGGTAGATCTAGTATTGGAGAGTCCAAAAGGCATCTTCTTGTAAGTAAAAGTACCTAGTTTGGTGGTGAAATCTATTTTATACTGATCTTCCTCTTTCACCAATATTTTATTTTAACTTTAATACCCATCCAATTAATAAAACCTCTATGAACTTAATATTATCTACAAGATTTTATCCATGGAAGGAAGTGGATAGTGGTCTTTCATTGATACTCTGTTCAGATCTCTCAAATCCACACATAATCTTATCTCTCCATTTTTATTTCTTACTAGTACAAGATTTTATACCCATGTTGAATGATTTATAGGAAAAATAATACCTGATTCAATCAACTTTGTAAGCTCCTTCCTCATGAGAATTTCAACATTAGGGTTGATAGGCCTTTGCTTTTTCTTACTAATTTTTCATCATGTTCTAGTTCAATGGTATGCTATGCTAACATGGGGTAAAAACCCTTAAAATCATGGTATTCTTGAGAAAATACATCCATGAATTCTTTATATAATGAAATGGAATCTACTCTCTCAAAATCAGTGTTCACTTTACCTAGTTTGAGTTGCTTACCTTCAACTATGCTAATTGGCTCATAATGATCTTTCTTGGAAGAAATACTCACTTTGTCTTTCTTTAGTTGATCATCTTCATTGAAAATAATTTTTAAAGTCACCAAACCTTTAGGAATCTTGTTTTATTTCAATTTCATAATCTAATTTTCATATTGATCTTGTAATTTATCATGATTTCTTTGGCAAAACTCTATCTCATTTTATAGAAAATATGTTATTTTCTTATCAGAATCAAAAACCTCCCAAATTAAATCATTATTTGGGATTGAAGGAACATATATAAAATTGATTTGGGTCTAATTTTTATTATCCTTAATCTGATCCAAAATATCATATTGTGCTCTTATAATAGTAAGTCTATCTGCATGTTGATTTGCTCCTCTAAGAATGGAGCGAATGTCAAATGCAAGGAAATATTCCATGAGATCCCAAAATAGATGTTTATATGCCTTCAAAAGAGGATTATTTTTTTCACTTAAACCTCTGACTTGTTGGACTACTAACTCACTATCACCTTTCACCTGTAAGAGCATAATATCTCTCTTTCTAACCCACTAGAGACCATAAATAAGAGCTTCATACTCTACAGTTTTAGAAGTATAACTAAACTAGAATCTAACAGAAGAATAATACCTTTGATTTTTTGTTGAAACCAATAATATACCAGCCCCACTTCCATTCTTTTTTTTGGATCCATCACAGAATGTATTCCAAACTCCTTGATCTTGTATTGAGATAGTGAGACTAGGCAATAAATCATCCTCTTCGTGCATACAATAGACTCCAAAACTAGCATATTCAATACTTTTATAAGGGTCATATCCATGATTTTAAATATCCCACTCATCTAAGAGAATATCTAGTATACCCTCAAGAGGATTAGAAGGCTTTTGCTTAATGATGTTATAATCTTCTTCTAAAATACTGTAATTCACATTTGACATATTTGACATATATGGCTCAAGATGAAATCTAGAAATAAGCTTAGAAACTATGGTTACTTTGGTTCCATACCTAGATCTAAAAACCATATATGACCAATCTGAGGAAAGGTAATCTCTTATTTTGGTAGTGAAATCTTAGGATAGGCATAGTGAAAAATATAGAGGTAGGTCAACAACAACATCTTGTAAAATGGTGAAATTTAGATAAACAACAAGTATGATTTTTAGATCTTTCAACACATATATAGTTTTGGTATAAGACCCATCTAATTTTAAGACACCTTTACAATGGGGTTCATACTACAAAAGTATTAGCCTCACTATCAATCATAAAATTATGAATAAGACAATCTCCAATGATAATAAAAAGATAAAATGGAGGAGGTTTAGTCACCTTAAGAGGTTGAGACTCAATAACTAGATTATAATTAGTTAGGATAACACTTACTCTTTCCTTTTTAGATGGTATATTAGAGATATTGAGCTTTGAATGCTCTTCTTTCAAGTACTCCTTTTATTCTAAGATTAACAGTATATCTCACATTGAAATTCATATTGAAGTATTCTTCATATGATCCACAATACTGAGTGGAGAAGTGGCTACCCTTAACTAAAATTTAGGATCAGAAGGAGCTCCCAAATGTTTTTTAAATTTAGGTATGTAAGGCCTTTCCATGTTCTTTTCTTTTGGATCTTGAGCTTACTTATTTGAACTTTTTTGAGGAAGCTCATGTGTAGTCATCTTTTTTGTGGCTGAGAATAAGAAGGGGCTATCCTATCAGGACCTGAACCTTCATCAATTTCTCTTTTCTTAGATATAGTATGGGCTCAAATATAACTATCAATATTAGGTAAATATTAACATTGATTTACATCCATATTCCCAAAAGAATTCTCACAATCCTATAAGTTCACAAATGTAGTCTCAATAGGTGCTTTAACACTACCTTCTCCTTGTTGATTTGGCACTTCTACTTTAGTAAATGAAGGAATGTATCCATAGGGTAGAGAGGCTTATTTATTCTTAGAAGGTGGTTATTTTTCAAATGAAATAAGAATTGGACTTTGTTGCATAAAATATTAATGAGAACTCTCACTAGTTGGAGCCATTGCCATGTTGTTTGCTTGATTTTATTGATTGTTCCATTGTCATTCTTGAGCATAATTACTCTGAGTTGGTATAATAGATATAGAATTAATTAAAGCATTAGGATTGTATTGTATTAATTGAGAACTGTATCCTTGTCTTTGTTGATTGGATTGATAGGATGGCCTATTGGATTGATAATTCTAATTAGTATTCTAATATGGCCTGTATGGTGGAGCTTTTTGCCTCTCAATTATAACTAAATTGTTAGTCTAAGCCTTAAAAATATTCTCTATCTTCCCCAATCTATCAATTTTATCACCTTCTATTTGATGAAACTTTGATGACTCTAGAATTGGAGCAAGAGGATGGATCTCTAGAAAAAGAGGCATTGGTGGCCTTGGAGATAACTTGCCTACTTGTCTAAGGCAATTTTTAGCCTTGATTGACACTTTAAAATCTTTAAGTAAAGTGTTACCTCACATGGATTGAATCATGATAGTCACATTTGAATTAAGAGCCTTCAGATAGTATATAAAAACATACTTGGGTGTAGGCTTGATCACTACAAGAATTTTGTCCCAAGTCTTCTGGAATCTGTAGTTAAAATCCACCATGAATTCATGATTGAATATATTAATTATTGTAAGCTATTCCACAAGTGAAATATGATCACTTTTATCTTTAAAATGTTTGCACAAAAGTTCTCTAAATTCATCTTAGTTATTGATTAATGCAGGAGCCAAACATCTGTACCACTTTAGTGTTTTTCCTTTGAAAGAAGTTTCCAACAACCTCATTACTACATTTTCTTGTGTCATATGATGCACTGAACAAAGATTAGTAATATATAAAATATGTTGTATATGAGTTATTGTATTTTATCCTATAAAATAAGGAAGATCCTTTAGAGAAAAAACTGGAATATCATCCCATTGATTGAGATTTAGAGGACTACCACCATTGAATGTAACAAAACCTATCTTCTAGGAACAATAATTTGAGGTATAAAATTTAAAAAAATATTTAGATAAATAATATTGGATTGGATAAGAGGATTTTGTGCAATATTATGGGTAATAGAA
This sequence comes from Torreya grandis, assembly GCA_037957365.1. Taxonomy (NCBI): domain Eukaryota; kingdom Viridiplantae; phylum Streptophyta; class Pinopsida; order Cupressales; family Taxaceae; genus Torreya; species Torreya grandis. The sequence continues at coordinate 2,177,785 of JARHVA010002681.1, forward strand.
GGTGTAGTATTTGGATTTGACTTAGAGGCTTTCTTTTTCTTTGTTGATTGGAAATTATAGCTTAGAGAAATCTATTTCTTTCCCTTTTGTAGAGGATCTTGTGACAACTCTTGGTGGCATGAAAAATATAAAAATATTAAAATTAAAATATAGAAATGAATAATAAACTTAGATACATAGATAATAATTCAAAAGTGTGAATAAGTTGTCCCACTAGGCATGCCAAAAACCATTATCAATTTGGAGTGCACCCTACTTAATGATGTGTAAAGCACACCCTCACTCTAGCTGATATAATTGAAACTTATCAGAGTGTGTGTGACTCTATACTAAGAAGAAACTTTAGAGAGGGCTGGTTCCCTTAAGATTTATCTATTAAAACTGATCACTATTGTTGTCAGATGAAAAGGGGAAGGGGAAACTAAAGGGAAATCCTATCTAAAGGGGTGATGCACATGAATTGTTTAAATCCTATGGAAGTTGTTGAAAATAATGAAACAATATAAAATAATAAAATTACTATATTTACCTTAATAATAAATATTTTAGATGAAGGATTGAAATAATTTTGGAGTACAAAATTCCTTTTTACCTCTTCAAATGACCTACAGAAGGTGAGATAGAAAGCAATAGGTGAGGAAAGGACCTACCAAAATGAGATATAATCTCACTTATATGATTATAAATAATAAATTACACTCTATTCTATGTCAAAACTCATATGAAAAATAAAAATCTCCTCTATTGATGTATGGTCCAGATACAGTTTCTATTTCAGCTCCAGGAATAATGAAAAATGGCTTGAAAAATCCAATTTATATCTCTCAAAACCTAAAATAAGACAATGTGGTGTTTAAAATGGTTATTATTGGTTGAATAAATAAAGACTAACTCATTTTAAAATATTTAAAACAAATCTTCAAATTTCTTCAAACTCCACTAAACATGCATGATCTTCAAACTTAGGCGTAGGAATAAGGTAGTGGGCCCATGTCAACAAGTCAAATCCTCTTGGAATGAAAATATATAAAAAAAATTGGATGGATAACTCCAATTTAAGTTTATTTTTAATTTTTTGAAAGGCTTGGATGACAATTTAACCAAGAATGGATGCATGACTTGTCAACTAGTCAACCAAAGTGCAAGACTAGTCAAATCCAACTCATTCTATCTTGCATGAAAAGGGACCTTTAAAGAATGAGATGAAAATTAAATATCCATGGAATAGTATTAAATTGGTGTTTAAACTCAAAAAGGAACTCCTTGAACAACCATCCAATGCCAAACTCAAACTTGACATTTGATCAACTAAGCCATTTAGACCTAAAAGGCCTAAAGGCTAATCTATGCTACTAAACACCATTAAAACTACAATAAGAAGACATGAAACCTGAAAAACCCATGAATTATACCTGGAAAAAATTTATTCATCATCAAATATGTGATTTTGATGAGAAAACCTTCACTATTCAATCAACAGGGGTGACTAGGCCTATTTTACTCCATTTTTTAGTAGACTGGCCATTTTGATCAAGCTAGTAGGGACACTTCTAGGATGATTTATAATTGAATAGATATTTAAGGACAAATAAAAATTCTTAGTATTAGATCTCTATTGATTATATTTCATTGAAATACCCTATACTATGTTTTACATGCTTTTTTCCACAAAAAACATGATTTATGCCCTCATCTATATATCTCTATACATAAAATTGGCATTTTTGGAATCCTCTCTGAGTATGCTTGACATTTGAAAATTTTTAAATTTTATTCATGATGATTTGATAGCAAGAAAATCCACTTTTCTCAAAACTAGGTTTCTAGTGATTTAGGAGGGTTTTAAAGACAAATCTTCAAACTAATGATTTATGAAGTAAAAAACTCCAAATACTAAATGGTTTAAATTTATATGTATCACATTTACCCCCATAAAATCTTTGAAAATATTGGGTTCCCATGCAAAATTTATGAAAAGTTACCATGTAGATGAAATTTGCCTGTAGGATTTAGCTTGCATTCTGGGCTACCTATGCTCTTAGCGATTGTTCATAAATCACAGCGCCTAAAATTATCTCAATTTTTCATTAATTATAATTACATATGTTTTCTCAAAAAATACTAATATAATTCATCCAAACTCCACATGTGGTGAATAATATGAGCATCTAAATAGGGGGTTTGGAAGGGTGTCTAGAATTGCAAAAAGTGAAAAACTTCACTAAGATGAAAATGACTATACCATTACTTAAATAATACTTAAATTATCATTATGGTACCTGTAACATTCTATCAAAAACTTTGAAAACATATTTTTATTAAAAACTCAAAAAACCCCATTTTGGCCTATATGCCTATTTACTTGCATAAACCTGTATGAGAATGGTTTACATAAAATTTGGAGTTTTTACACTCTTTATAGGTATTATTATGATTTAAAAACATCATCCCATGCTTTTAAATCCTTTAATTGGGTGTAGAATTTTCTAAATAACTTCAAAATGTTACTTGCTCCAATAGTGACCTCAAATATATAGGCTAAGGATTGAGACAAAATAGTAAGTATATACACTCATAAAATGAATATGAACTTGATCAAATGTTTCTTCAACTTATGAATACCTTTTTTTTACAAAATTTCAAGTCCTAATTCCAGCTATAGATCTTAGAATCCTTAATTTTCCCTAAAAAATGACTTATGTGCATGGATTGTCTGCAAAATTGACTAAGGTTTCATGTTTTGGAGATAATTTCATGGTGTTTTAAGGTCCTCAAGGTCAAAAACATCTTCAATTATCACAAAATTCACTTCAATAGTTTGTAAAACTCCTCTACCACTATTTATAGCATATCAAGAAGCTTCAACAATAAATCAAGCCTCTCAATATACTGTGTTTGGCTACTGTAAATATATATTGATAAAATTAAGAATATTTAGTGGAAACATCATCTTTAATAGGTTATTTTAGAAAAATTATACTAATTAATATCTCTCCATATATCTCATTCAAAGCAAATTGACTAGTTTCAAGCTTTACGAGGCCTCAACATGGGCATGGCCTGTATAATGACATGTGTACTTGGGGTGGATTAAAGTTCATAAGTGCTTAGAGCACTTAAAATATTGATTAGATCACCTCACCATGATTTTAATTATGATCTTCAAACACTTTATGAAAGTTTTTTGGTTAGACCATTAGTTTTATCCTTTACTTGATACTTGAGGGTCTTCTAACCTTCATATGATTGTAGGTGTACTCATAAGGTGATCTAAATATGGAAGTGTCTTTTAATTATATATTTATTCCAATTATCTCACTCAAAATCATCTTTATCTAATTTATCTCTATACTTCTAACACTTCACTTTCATTGTTTAGAGCTTGCTAACCTAAACCTCATACTCCAACAGGCCCTCTTACTAATGTATATACTCTTTTGGGATTTATCTAACTATATATGGTGTTGAGAGAACCCTCCATTGACCTTGATATCTATTATTTTATATGTTTCTCCAAGTTGAAATTTTCAAGCCTAAATAACTACTTCTTTTATACCGTGTCCTTGGAATGACTTATCCTTTCACCATAACTGAAAGGTCACTGTTCATACATGCCTATTATAGGTGTAAACCACCTAGACTTTAGATATAAAAAATATAAGGATTTTCTCTTGAATGATTTCAACTTGAAACCTAATAACCTTCTCAAGAGTTCAAAACCTTTAGTGAGTACTCCAAAGTATCACTTTCCACTCCTTGGCTGTAGACTCTCATTGGGGTGTTTGACTATAGATGCACATACAGGTTGTAGATTAGTTTTGTGGTTCATTAGACCCTTATTTAGACTTGGTATGATTTTTTAATATCAAATTTCTATCTCCATTCCATGATTATCACTTCAATAAACATGATATACCTTTTGGTACCTTGATATTCATTCAAAACCTCAATGACCTATTGGTTGTTTGTCTCTTACTAGTTGTAGGTATTTTGGTGTAGGTTGGTTATGGCTTACATAGAGACCTTTTTAAGCCCCTCATGAGATTATAAATTATTTTCCCCTTTTTATCACTTTTTAAATTCATCTTTCTCACAATTTATCTCATTCAAATATTCTTCATGCTCTTAGGAGGGTTTCTTTGAAAATTGCTAAGTCAAAACCTACTAGGTAGAGCTTGAAGAGAGGCATGTAGGTGTTCTTTGCATCACTTAACCACATATCTCTTATTTACTATCCCTCCTTTGAGGCTATCATTCTTCATTTGATTCAAGAAAACTAGGCTTAGCTTTTTATAGCCTTGAAGGGTCTATAGTGACCCAGCCCTCATTGTAGATAGTGTTCTAAAGGGCAACCTATAGGCACGGCTTCTTAAGCTTACTGTAGGTAGTATTTGTAAGATTAATTTTCCTTCTTTTTCTGAATATTAGCAATGGGATATATAGTTTACGTAATTATTAATGTTTGTAGGGCTCCAAAATAATTAACAAGTTCTTTTGATAATGGATCCCTTATCACTGCTGGTATGGTCCGTATAGTGGCCCGTACGTGAAGTTTAAAGATCAACTTATCTCATTATCTCTATTCCAAGGTTGCTATGAATTATAAGGTTTCCTTTATAGCTTAATGATAATAATCTAAACACCTTATTGAAACCATTAAACTTTAAGTCATATACAATGATTATAACCCCTGTATTGTAGTATTCCTCTCATGGTAGCTTTTAAATGGCTATAGTTCATCATCCACTAACTGTAGGTGAATTTTGAAAACCTTTTTTTTACATTTTGAAAATTACTAAGGTAATTTATCTTTATTTTACTCTATCTTGTACCCTTTATGACCTTCATATACTTTTGAAGATACCCCTAGTGACTAAACACCCTCATGAGTATAGGCATATAAGTGAGCTTTCGGGTTGTTGACTGTGAGTGTTCAACAATACCTTTACATCACTTAAGGCCTATAAGATATGTTCTTCAGAAATTAACCTTAATTATGTTTTTAAATTCCTTGAGGATAATAACCTATAAAAGATAACTACACTAATGAAATACCTCACCATTTGATAAAGATCACCTTCACTGTCCTTAACTAACTATCTTTACAAACCATAACAAGGGTTCAAAACTTGGTTTTGTCCTAACAAGACTCCAAGGTCATTAACATGTTCTAATTTTTTGAAACATCTTAAAAGGTTTAAACACCTTCTCAAATATCCTATCATGATCAATTATTTACTCCTTTATTGACTTTGATAACATGGCTATAGATTTCCATAAATTGGTTGTAGGTAAGGTCTCATGACTTATATACCCCCTTTTCACACTAAATATGACCTTCATTCATTTTGCCTTCTCATGAAAGTGAGCTCTTATTATGCATAGTATTTAAGGTATCTCACATGATTCTTTCCTCTTCATTGATACTTTAAAGATAGTACTTGACTGATTTATCCTACTATAGGCATGTGTTATGATGCTTGCTTGATGTATGTATCCTTTGTTCACGCCTATAGTGGTTCCTAATCAACCATTGAATTCTTGAGGATGATACATGGAATGAAGGTGGGGATGAGGGTGGAGGAATGAAGGATGATGGAAAGATGAGGGAGGGTGAATGAACACAAAACATAGTGGAAATAACAAAGTATAACAGTGGTATGGAGGGAAAGAGATGGAGGTGAGAAAGGAATATGGAGGAACATGGTAAAACCAAGGTGAAAGAGTGTATGCAAACATGTACACCAAAACATCATGCCATCACAAGTTGGAGACCATTGAAGGAGGGAAATAGGCCAAAATTGAATCATAGTTTTCCTTTAAAACCTTAAAATATGCAAAAATTTCTCATATTATGCTAAATAGGCCCTTTGAAGACATCTTTAGAGCATGGAGACGAGCATTATTGGCCATGAAACTTGAATAAACTATATGAATTATGTTTTTAAACCATGAAAACTTGATAAAAACCCTAAAAATATTAATTCTTGATAATTTGAGGCTATCTTTTTCTCCTTGGACTATACAATTCACCCTTACGAGCTTACCAATATTGCAGATTGACTAGTTGAGTTTGAGACCTCTATTTGACCTTAAATTGGATTAAGAACACTTTTATAATGCCATAAAAATGTATATCAGGTCCTCAATATTCTTGAACAAGTTTAATCTCCTTGAAACTCTGCCTAGGTGAGGAGAAATTATAGAAAAATAGTGACCTTCTTAGTTGTAATGCAACATAATTTAACCTAACTTCAACTAAATGGTTTATGATCCTGGAGAATCAAATTGAGAAAAAAATTACACCATCATTAGTCCCTCTGAGTCTAATTTCTTCACCCCAAAATTGAGAGCTGTACCCTCCTCCAGCAGACCATACCATTAGAAAACCTACAGGTAGGTCTCTCTATGCCAACAAGAAAAGAACCAAAAGAGGACTAGTTTAGGGACTGTATGGCCATGAATTGTCATTAAACTTCTCATGAATATTTTATATTCCCTAAAAATGACTCCCTCTACCTTGACTATATGGAATCCATATGGATTATGTACCTTTCTTGTAAAATAGGTAAAAAAAAGAGTCTTTTTGCCCTTTTAAAAGCTAAATTTCACTCTCCACCACTTGAAATGGAAATTTTTATAAGTATTACGTGCCTCTCATACATATTTATACCTTTTAAAACCTTTTTAATGTTTAAAACTTACAAAATTGGCATGTGTGGGTGAAAAAGTCACTTTTTTGGCTTAGAAAACATATAGGAACACTTTGTAATGCCTTGAAAATTTAGACATAGGCTATTTTCACATATTTTAACATATTAAAATATTTTTTAGGATAATTTAATGACCTTTTAAACTATTTTTGACATTTTTAAAACCAATTTTTGACATTTTTGACCAAAATTTGTGTTTTTATACCATTATTGACTAGTTTGACCAACTGTAAAGGGGGAAGGACTAGATTTTTGAAAGTTTAAAATGATAGGGGTAGTAATTTGGCCTTAAAAATCCAAATTAATAATAATATATACTAACACATTTGGACTATTTTTGATATATTACCCAACCCTACCTAGAAAACACATTTGGACTTATCTCCTACTAAAACTCAAACACTATATGGGTCGATATAAGATAAACTTGGACACCTCCAATTTTTTAAATTTTTATTTTATGGGTCAATAATTTCATTTCCATGATTCATGTGCCTTTTTTCTTGATTATATATAATACCATATTCACCAATATGTATAGTTAATCCTAAATCATCTTATATGTACAAGGTATAATAATTTTCATTCATCATCTGGAAAATCATAGGTCACCTTAAAATATCACGATCAAAGTTAGATATAAGGCCAATACTAGATCCAAGCTTACTAAAGCTAATCCTAAAATAAAATCTTATACAATTGTGATATTTTTTGTCATCCTATATTTTTATTTTTTGCATTTCCCTTGTGCTAAAGGAGGATATTAGATTACATCTAGTTGCATTATCACTTATATGGAAGATGAGTTAAAAAAACCATCACTTAATATTATCCATACACACAATCAAAAAACTACATGGAGGTATGATTATGTGTATGTAGGATACATAGTTTACAATCATACCTTAGTATTTTCCCAACACCATAACTATATATTTTATTTTCGAGTGCAAGCTAGGTCAAGGTAAATATTAAAATAGTATGAAATTTTTTTCCATACCATCCAAAAATTGAAGGTATATCTTTAAAATTTGAGTAAAAACACATTGATTATAAAAATAATAGGCTATGAAACCCTATAAGGATAAACATATCTATATTGGGAAAAAATAGGTAATAATTAGAGAGACAGTCATATCAATCTATCCAACACATGTGCAGGTTTATCTTAGAAAACTCTTTGATAATATAAGTTTGAAATTTTTAAAATTATATGATCATGTTAGATACAATAGTCACATTCCATCTATAATCTCATATTTATAAAATAATAGACACGTGTCAAGATTCCTTATCCTTTTGTCATTTACATTTCTTAGTCTAGTTTAAATAAATGAATTTGGACTTTTTTCTCATATTATCATATTAGGTAGATCTAAATTACATATTTTCATTCATTTATATGCTTAAATACATATCATTTTAACTATTTTATTACTATTTTTCTTAAAGTGAGGATTGGTGTAAACACTTAGTGACAAGAAGAGGAATTAGGCCTTAGAATCTTACACTTGTGGAAGGATAGTTTGCATAAGGTCTTTGAATATTAAAGAATATAAAATGGCCCAATAAGGTACACTTAGTATCTTGAGATTTACTTATAAAAACTCTTCCAAAGTACCACTTGAGCCTAGGGGAGATTGATGTGTTGATAATTCAACCCAATGTAACTATTCATATCAATATACTCTTTCTTTATTAAATTTGATGGATATTTATGCTTATTAATGTGATGTATTTGTACATTTTTTTCTTCCATTATTACATCAGTATATTGTTGTTAATGTATATTATACTTGAATGATTTGTTACTTTATTACACCTCTTGTTTACAACCCCTCAGTTTATATACCTCTCAATTGTTGCATATAGGAATTTATCTCTCTTTAATTTATCTATTTTACGTCTCATATCTATTTAGGTCTTTTTCTTCATTTCTTGCATATAATTCCTAATTATATCCTTAATACTATTATTAAAATAAACTCTTTCTTATATTCTCCTCCTGATTTGGGATGTGATAAATTTTATGTATGTTGGATATGGTATGATATTATACCTTTTCATATATTAGAGGATATTCATGCTGTTATAATATTTTTTGCACATAAATTATAGTGAACTTGATGTGAATCTTACCCTACTGCATATTGCTTCATGTTTTTTTGATAATTTCTTACCATCATAAGTTCATAAAGCATCCCTTAATTTCCAATATCCTCTCTTAGATCCTGAAAATAATTATCAAAATCACTTACATTAATTTTTTCTATCTCCCTAGATAAACAAATATTTTATTATAGCTATGACATCCCCTAGAGTTTTAACCAATCAAGAAAATTGCATCATCAAATATCTATATTGTAGCATTAGTTTTATTATTATTGGTAAATATGGGTTTTAAAGAGGGAATCTACCCCTTACATAGAGAATAAAATAATTGTCATAGGAACCATATATATCAATATGCCTGTTAAAAGGATCATAAAACACCGTAAAACTAAAACAATGACATAAAAATAAGAAAAAGATAGGAAAAAGTAGAAAGGGTGCCTTAACACCCAGTATATTGACACCCATCCATGAATTCAATCCATCTCTCTAGCATTTTCTAGATAGTAAAATCCATGTTTTACATAATCTGAGGATCATATTATCTTTACACAGCTAGACCCTTCCCCTTCTTATCTAGCCTAATATTATAATCTTCTTTGCTTTTACTTTTAATGAGAAAATTAAGCCCCTCCATACTCTTTATACAATTTTACATAGCCACAAAGTTGAGGTCAATAAGATCAATGAGATTCTCCTTGAGATACTCACTTTGTATCTTAATACTATTGAATTTAACATTGAGCTCCTTAATGTGCATCTTAAACTCTTGCACATCAGTCTTCATATATAAACTTACACCATCCTAGTTAATATTCTTGACCATATCCTTAATACTAATCTAATCCTTCATAAACCAATAGAGAAAGGCATTATGTAACTTGACATCCTCCCTAATTTGAGCCAACCTATCCTATTATTTAATATTGGTTGTAAAGGTTTCAATATTCATTTGAATTTTATCCATATATTTTTTAGGCTCAACATTATTAGCATTCATCTTGGTATTCATACCCCCTTCTATAAGAATCTGTAAACCCTTAACCATCTCCTGGATTCTATCCTCATTCCCCTTCAAAGTGTGTTCTTTTTAGTTTCCTTATTAAACTTTTCCTTATCCAAATTTTCCAATCCATCTATCCTAGTATGCATGATATTTTCCTCAATCTCACATGAAACCTCAGTGACCTCAATCTCAGATTCATGATCCAAATAAATCCTACTCTACTCCTTAGAAATTACCATCCTCTATTTAACCTTAGTATTACTTATCAAATTCCTCTTAAAACCCCCCATAGCCCTATTATGACCCTTATTCATAGTAGGTTGATGAAAAGGCCCATAATTAACAGAATCAAAATAGTTATAAATTAAAAAAATAACTACCCAATGTAACACCAATTTATTTTTTCCCTTCTTCATATCCATCACTAAACTTTCTAGTCAATGCAGAATATGAAAAGGTAGACTAATAGTAATCTGATATATGAAATAATTTAGAATAGGAAAATGGTAGTAGTGAACAACCATAAAACTTCCATCAATATTAACATACCTCATAATATACTTAGCAATTTCATCAAATGGCTTTGGAAAATCCTCCCTTAAGTAACCCCCTTGATAGGCAGTTAATTCATCATACACCATCAAACATTTCCCCACCTCAACCTTGTAGTCTTTGTTTGATTTGATATACTTTATCTCCTCAAACTTTAGATAATTAACTTGGGTAATTAATCCCTATGATATATCTATAGACTCATTATTAATCTCCATAATTCACTCATTCCAACTCATTATAAGCATTTTAGATAGATGTTGATTAAAGCCATTAATCCTATCAATGAAACTAGTAAGGCCACTAGTATGGAGAATATCCAAAACATTTAAATTCCCCTTAATTACTCAAAATACATTAGATCAACCCTCTATAAATACCCCCCATCTTGATGGAAATATATCTCTTACTACTAATACAAGCACTTAAAATGGAATAAAAATTCTACATAAAAAGAATAATATTAAAGAACCTTTATAATGCCTTAAAACATAAAGCCTTACCAACATCCTAAAAATCATAGTAAACCTCATATTAGAACTACCATGACACATATCATTACCATTAACATCTCTACAATGATTACCCCCCATTGTTCAAATATACACCATAATAAAGACAATCTTAAAAACATCCACCCTCTAACTCGTATAATAAACCTAACCATATTTGGAAAGAGAAAAAGAAGTGTAATTTTGATTAAAATATCTCTCTTCTAATGATAACATCAATATCATTAGGTAAGTCATCATCCTTATGACAAAGCTTGAAAATAAAGGTAACTACACCTCTATTAGCAAAACAATAATTAGCTATCTAATTACCCTCCCTATAAACATGCTAGAAAACAATGTTTTGAAAGGAATTACAAATAAAGATGATTTATTCAATGATATGACTAATATTCCAACTTAACTTATTAATCTTTGTAAGGCAATTTATGATATTAAGGGAATCCTTATCAATAAATAATATTTTTATACCTAGATATTGTTGTGTCCTAACATGACCCATCTTTAAATACTTTCACATGGGAACCCTCTTGTTCCAGTTTGGTCTTTGGTTTGCAGATTTATAGATGTGAAGTTCTACCTTCTAAATGTTTCATTTGAGACTGAGATAAAAAGTTTAATAATCATGATTCTCTTTGCCTAGGTGTGAATAAATTCTATTGTCCCTATGTTTTAAATAATTCTATCACTTTTTTTATAGAATTTAACCTATGAATGTTTGGGCTTAAATATTTATTTATGCAAATGACTAGTTTTAATTCCTATATTAATTGATTGTTTCTCATATAAAATTTTCTTGGAAAAACTTGGCTTTATATAAAAATTTACCTACTTTATTTTATTATTTCATCTCAAGTTTTAAAAAATTCCTAGCCCCCCAAATCCTTTCATGCATCCAAATCTCATTTATGTATAGCTTTACAATGAAATCCTTTTCAAAAAATGACTAAGTATTTTTAAATCCACAAACCCAATGATCATGCCATGCGACATGATCCTAGTGACCCCATGAAATAGAAAGTTAGTGGGATATGCAAATCCCTATGCCCTTGAGGCCTTGATATCACACTGCTTGGCACCACCCTATATGGCCCAAGAGTGAACTAGAAATGGTAAAGCTCTATGCCCCCAAGGGCCCAAGATTATGCCACTTGGTGCCATCTCAGGAACTTGATGGCCTATGAATGAATTAATAATGACAAGGATTCATTCCCCTAAGAGGTTGATATTACACCACTTGGTACCATCTCAAGAGCCTAAGATCCCATAGTGATGGAAATATTAAGCTTGGGACCAGGTAGACCCATCAAATAGTCTTGGGAAAGCATGGAGAGCTCAAGAAGTTAAGGAAAATTCACATGGCTATGATGATGATGAAATAAAATAGAGTAAAGCCTAATGAAGATGATAGGTTACTACATGGCAATGGTGGGCCTGAGAGCACAAAGGTATAGGTGAAGGCTGAGTGAGGTAGTGAGAAAATACTATGTGTAAAGAACATTGGATAAGAAGGGCAAGTAGATCTTAATAGCCAAATAGGTAGGCCTAGTCATCAAAGGAACCTGATAACCAAAGTTGACAACCCCTTTAACTATCAAGGCCATCAAAAGTTACATATGAATTGAGCATTCAAATAGATAATAAGGCTTGAGAATTTGTAGTTGGTATCAAATCATGGCATGTCATGTAAGAAAGAACACTCAGAGGTTCTTAAAAGATAAAGAAGATCGAAAATCCAAAATATTTATCTTAAATAGGCATAGTTATAATTGGATGAGTATGGGCATGCCTTCAAATTTGTTAAAGAATCAATATTCTCAATTTCATTACCAAATTAGCATTGATGGTTTTACCTACTCCATTAGTTTGTTAAGATGGAAGATAGGACCATGAGCTCCTTGAATTGCCAATTTTGGGGGATGCAACCCCATTGTAAAAGGGGTCAACATTTTTAGGCATTGACAACTACTAATATTATTTTGGATCACACCAACCTTTCTTGTACACTATTTTGCCTTAGATACTTACCTAGGTCAATATATTTTGGGTTAAAACTATGGAATAATTATGAAAGGATTGCACCTACCATTCCTTATCTATATTTCCTAGATTATCTTCTAAGGGATGTTAATATGCTTATCTGTAGATTATTATCTTGGTTATGTTATGCAACAACTATCATAAGTAGTCTCTTAAATTTATTCATGTTTTATTTTATACTTCTTACATGTATTGTATGTAACAATTTTAGAATGAAAGATATGATATATTTATAATAAATTCAATAGATCAATGGCTTTCATGATTATCCTCAGAACTTACCCATTGAGTGGCTAAAGTTTTTTTAAATGTTAGAACAAGCACAATGTGGTATGACTAAGGTATGACATGATTTTTAATTTTGCATTACCAATAATCTCATTTATATCAAAGACGCCATCTCATTTTTTCCCTACCTCTCTCTCCTTTTTAATTTTTTGGATGATGCCCTATCTTAGTTTAGGTTGTGATAGGAATTTTAGTAAAGTAGAGCTTATTGTTTCACAAGTTGAATCAAATAGGCATTAGGATATAGATAAATAATTATCAAGAAAGTAAATGAACATGAATGTTTATATCAATTGAACCTCTAATGGTAGTAGTTATTTATCTTAGAGTAAAATAGGTTAAAATACATAATCCTTGGATAGAACCAACATAAATCCTAAAATTAATGAGGGGACATTTCATCCCATGATTGTTTCTTCCCTTTGTCCTCTTCGAATAGTTAATCGAATAACCATTTTATGGGTATGTCACCTAGAGTGAAATATTTCTAGTGCTAAAAGGAGGGCTAAAAATTTTAATTACTTACTTGTCTTTAAGTCTGTGCACTCTCCTTATGCTTCTCCTAATTTATATTGTTTGCTTAATGTGATAAATATTTATAGTGATAGAAGGAGGGTAATATCATTTTAATTGATTTAATCTTGCTAACCACTCTTTCTTGTTAGTTGTTTTTAAATTGTTGTATGTTTTAAAGTAACTTGGACCCTTATATAAGGATAACAAGGTTAATATATAGCCTATAATGTATTATATTGATGAGTCAACCATAAAAATTCTAGTTATTCAACATGAATTTATAGAAGACCCTTTTGCTTTCCTTCCTATGTTTTAAAATAATCATGCCATAAAAGCTGAACAACACCTTATGGCATTCGAGTCTGCTATGTATGTTTTAAATGATAAATATGTGTATGTTTCTTATAGACTATTTACTTTCACTTTATAAGAAGAAGCATATGATTGGTTCTTAGACTTGGCACCTAATTTCATTACTAGTTGTGTTAGTCTTACATATCAATTTTTGCTTCAATTTGAAAGGTAAGTGGGAGATTCATCCTCTTTTTTAGATATTGTGAGTAATAATCAAAATGATCAAGATCCTATTATCATAAGAGAGGAAGCTTATTAGTATGATCATGCTGATCATGAATCTAACAAACCTCCAAATCATGATATGATTGAATATAATGAATGAAATTTGATCATGGTGATGATAAGATCTTGGATTCAAAAGAAAACAATCATCCCATGCTAAGAGAAGAAGAAAAGGATCCATTGCAAAAAAATTAAGGAGAAGACATTCTTGTGTACAATGATCCAACTCTTCAAGAATTGGTAGTGGGCAAACCTCTTGTTCAGGGGATGTTAACCGTTGAGCCTCAAGTGAATGAACAACATGATTTTATTTGATAATATTTTGATTTGAATGTTCCCAACACTTGTGCTTATTCTAATTTTAGGACTACATAACCTAAGTATATTAAACATGTGGTTTCTACTGCTCTTAGTTTTTTAGGAAGGAAACCCAAGGGATGGCTCATAGAATACAAATATATCCTTGCATTTTTAAGGATGATGACTAAAATAACCTCATTTCTACCAGGAAATATGAGAAATGTTGTGCAAGGTTTCCAGACCCATATTTTTAGATTAGTGTACACAATTTCTTATTTTATGCTTTTAGTTACTTTAGTTAGGTCCTAATTTATGCATTTTTATTTATTTAAATTAGTTTAACTATTTTATAGAGTAGCTTCTTATTTGTATATATGATTGGTTTAGAGTATTTTTCATGTTTTTTACCTTTCTTTGTTTTGTTTTGGTTTTATTTTGTGTGGGCCTGTTCTGGCCCTATTTTGCTTTAACATTCTAGCATGTTACTTATCCTTAGAATCCCATTATAATAGTTAGCCTTGTTCTAGAAATAAAGATATTGAGTATAATATAAAACATTGTGGATTCCATTTTCCTTATATTAGTGGGATAAAGAACCTCAAGTGGTGGATGTATGATTGAAATAGTTGTTTGAGTCTTTAAAGTTAGAATGTTAAAAGTCACATTTGAATAATTACATAGGTTTTTTCAATTTTATTTGGTGCATTTTCTCAATTTTAAAGTTTAGTGATTCAAAATGGAATCTATGGATTTTAGAATGGTTTATTTTACTTGTCTAAATCCATCAACTATACACAATTGAATATGTAAAACAAAGAGGAAACACTAGACTAGTTTAGGCTTGTCTTGTTAATCTAAAATTTATGTGTCTATCATTTTACCCAATTATTGATACCCAAACCTTAATGAATATAACTATAAAATGTATTTTAATAAATAAAATATCAAATGAAATAAAATAAAAATGCAAAATCTAATTTTTTTTTGAAAGGGTGATTTAGGAAACCTCCATCATGGGATTTTCAGCCTGGTTGGAAGTGGATCAAGGCCTTGAGTGGGACCAAAGATATCTCTATCAGGGCTATATATTTTTGGTTAGCAGTAGAGCAATGCCCATGCTAGTCCCCCCAAGACAAATTACCAAATATTTTCCCTTATAAATTATGGTTGTCTAAGCAGGTTTAAATTAATTTATGTGAATTTAATAGCTATAAAGAATTAATCACTTTTCACACATCAATGGTATAAGGTTGAATTGAAATTTAGTATGTAATAGGTTGAATCAGAATTTAGTGCCTTCATCTTTTTATGATTTTTATTAAGGGATTGCTCATATTTTATGTTTGTGTTTGGGTGTGAAGGTTTGTAGTCTAACTTTTGTAGTGATTTAATAGAGATTCTAGATTCTAAATAATTTTACAACATTCTCTCCATAAAATTCACCATTTTTTTGTCCCACTAACATGGGGACCCTCTTTTTCTAATTTGGTCTTTGATTTTTAGGTTTTTAGATGTGAAGTTATGCCTTCTAAATGATTCATTTGAGACTTAGCCAAAAAGTTCAATAATCATGATGCTCTTTACCTAAGATTAAATAAAGTCTATTTCCCCTTTGTTTTAAATCATTTTATCACATTTATATAGAATTTAACTTATAAATATTTGGGCTTAAATATTTGTTTTATGTGAATGACTAGTTTCAATTCCTATATTAATTAATTGCTTCTAGCATAAAATTAACTTGGAAAAACTTGGATTTCTCGAAAAAATTTACTTAACTAATTTTTTTATCTTCTCATAGGTTTTAAAAACTTATCAAGGATCCCTAGATCCTTCCACATGCAAAAATCATGTTGAGCATAGTTCCACAATCAAATCTTTTTCAAAAATTGATTAAGTTTTTTTAAAGCCCTTAAGCCCCAAGATTGTGCCATGTGGCATGATCCTAGTGACCCAACCCAATTAAAGTTCAACGGGATATGTAAAGACCCATTCCCTTAAGGACCAAATATTATGCCACTTTTCACCACCCCAAAATCTTGATAACTCAGGAGTGAACTGGTAATGAAAAATCTCCATGCCCCCAAAGGGATCAAGATTGTACCACTTGGTACCATCCCAAGAACTTAACATCTTGGGAATGAATCAATATCAAAAAGGATCTATACCATTGAGAGCTTGATATTGTGACACTTGGAACCATCCAAGGTGCCTAAGATCCTAGAGTGATGGAAATATTAAGCTTGGGACCATGTGGACCCAAAAAATAGTGCTAAAAATGCATGGAGAGCCCAATAAGCTAAGGAAAAGCCACATGGTTATGACAATGATGGAAGTAAACAATAGATTAGATCTTGAGGATAGAAATAAGTTAACACATGGTAATGATGGGATTGATAACATAAATACATAGGTGAACATTTACCGAAGTAGCAAAGAAACACCATGCAATAATAAATTTGACCAAGAAGGATAGGCAGAGTTTGATGGCCAAATAGGCAAGCCTAGTCATCAAAGGAACCAAAGAACTAAATTTTATGGCCCCTCTGACCATCAAAGCCATAAATTTTTACATATTAGCTAAGAATTCAAATAGATAGTGAGGCTTTAAAATTTTTATTTGGCATCAAATCATGGGATGACATGCAAGAAATAATAGTTAAAAGTCCATAAAATATAAACAAGAGATAAAAGACAAAATTTGTATCTTAAATAATCATAGTTCTAACTAAATGAGTATGGGAACACCTTTGAAATTGTTAGAGAGTCAAGATTCTTAACTACATTCTAAAATCATCATTGATGTTTATAACTGACCCATGAGTGGAATGAGCTAGAACACAAGACCATGAGCTCCTAAATTGCCTATTTAAGGTGGATGCATCACCATTGTAAAAGGGGTCAATATTTTTAGGCATCAAATGGCTACTAAAATTGGCCTAAATTACATTAGCCTTTCTTATATGCTCTATTGCCTTAAATTATTACTTGGGTCAATACATTTTGGGCCAAAACTCTAGAGGAATTGCACCAAGATTACACATTCCATTCCTTCTCTATTTTTCCTTGATTATCTACTAAGGGATATTTATTTTAACAGAACACTTTTAAAATTTTGAATATAGATTTTATTTAATTTGATCATTTAATGTCTATATTATTTTGATTTAGTTGGTTAATTGGTGATTGGGCTATTGATGTTCTTATCTTTATATTATTATCTTAGTTATGTTGTGTAATAACTATCATGACTAGTCTCTTGAATTTATTGATGCTTTACTTTAGACTTATTTCATTCATTATGTGAAACAACTATATAATGAAAGACAATCTATATTTAGAATTGATTTAATAGATCAATGGATTCCATTATTATCCTTATAAGCTTTCCAATTGAATGGCTAAATTTTGTGTAATTGTTAGACCAGACACACAGTGTTATAACTATAGTCAGGATGATTTTCAATTTTATAGTACCAAGAAGCCTATTTAGATCAAAGACACGCTCTCTTTTTTGCCTACCCCATCTCATTTTTACTTTTATGGATGATGTCTAAACCTAGCTTAGGTTGTGATAGGAATTGCAGTGAAGCATAATTTATTATTTTACAAGTTAAATCAAATGGGTAGTAGGATATAAATAAATAATTAGTAATTAAGTAAATGAACATGAATGCTCATAATTAGTGGTAACATCTACTACTCTTAGAGAAAAATAGGTTAAACTAATCATTCTTTGGATTGAACCAACATCAATCCTAAAATTAAGAAGGGAATATTTCATCCCATAATTTTTTCCTCCCTTTGTCGTCTTAATATAGTTAATCCAATAGCTATTTTCTAGGCAGGTAGATGGAATGACCAATAGATGCTTAGCCAATTACACTCCCCATAAAATAACCAAAGATTATACTAGATGATTAATCTTATAACCTATAACTCCCTCATAATTTTTCACCATCTTCCCTTTTTCATCTCTTGGAACTCCTATATTGTAGAATTAGTTACATCCTTACTTTGGATGGAAATATTGAAGTCATTCAGATCTTGAAATTTTTACCATAGTCTTATTATTATTATTATTATTATTATTATTATTATTATTATTATTATTATTATTATTATTATTATTATTATTATTATTATTTATATCATGGATGAAGATATCCAAGATTTTATTTTTATTGTTCATGTTTCTACCATGTCCAAAGATCCCTAAAAATATCTTCCCATTTTTTACATATATAACATAGATGATGATCCCCTAAATGATATTCCCATTCTTTTCATTTCCATAATGGACAAAGAGCCCCTAGATGATATTCCTATTTTGTACACATATTGCGTTGTCTAAAAAACATTAGATATATTCCCATTTTTTATAATTATCCATAAGAATATCCTCCCATCTTGGAAACCAATCCTTGTGATCCATTTCAATCTTAACATCAACTACTCTTGGAAAAAAAATAGGTTAAACTTCTTAGTCCTTAGATTGAACCAACATCAATCCTAAAATTAACAAGGGGACATTTCATCCCATGATTTTTTCCTCCCTTTGTCCTCTTAGAATAATTAATCCAATAACTATTTTTTGGGTGGGTATATAGAGTGACCAATAGATCTATAGATAATTACAATCCCTGTAAAACAACCAAAGCTTATGCTAGATGGTTAATCTAATATCATATAATTCCCTCATAATTTGTCACCATATTCCCTTTTTCATCTCTTAGAACTCATATATTGTAGCATTAATTACATCCTTACTTTGGATGGAAATATTGAAATCATTCAGTTCTTAAAACTTGTACCATGGTCTTACTATTATTATTTTTTATACCATGGATGAAGATAACTAAGATTTTATTTTTATTTTTCATGTTTCTACCATGTCTAAATATCCCTAAAACTATCTTCCCATTTTTAACATATATAACATAGATGGTGATCCCCTACATGATCTCCCCATTCTTTCCATTTCTATAATGGATAAAGAGCCCCTAGATGATATTCCTATTTTATACACATATAGCATGGTCTAAAAAACCTTAGAAATCTTCCAATCTTTTACAATTATCCAAAAGAATATCCTCCCATCTTGGAAACCAATCCTTGTGATCCATTCCAACACTATCCTTATGATTTTCATTTTGATATATCTTATCATACCATGGTGTTCCACACTTAGAAAAACCCACATAGGTCATTTAGAAAAAAATAAATCACATCATAAAGTACCCTCAATAATTAATCTTTTAAACTCTATAAAATATTGATGTCATCATCCATGTTTATGATATTAAAAAAATTCCAAAACATTTTACATGATCGGCCATGCCAGAGATGTTCTTAAAAAATAACAAACATCATATTTTATAATGAAATTCAAAAAATGTGACTGAATATGATGCCATAAGTCTAAATGATGACCTCAAAAAAAATTTACAACCCTATTTTCAAATAATAATACCATACATGATCCCACTATTAGATATATCATTAGAAAAGAACATGATCACAACCAAATCAAATACAAATTTGACAATCCTCACTTTGACTCAAATTATGATAAAAATGATCTCATTATTTGTAATTTTCCAACTATTTTACTTCTAGAATATCTTAGGTGGTGAGTTAGTAAATATCAAAACTAAATTAGAACAACCTATACCAATTAGCTTATGAAATATTTTTCAAACCATCAAACTCTCTTGACCTCATTAGCTAAGTATATGACATGAAATACTATAAATAAAATTATTATGACCTATGAGCTATATAAATTATGGTTAGTACCAAATAGATCAAAATGAATTTATTGTCTTCGATGATGATGTTTAAAATGATAAAATAAAATTTAACTACATTGACCTAGCTGATATTGTATAAAAATATTAAAACTATTTTTACATATTAAAAATGTCACTTAACATGCTATAGTCATTGATGTGAAATATATTTGAAAATAAAGTTACAATAAAGGTAATTGATGCATCATTATCGAAACTAGAATTAAACATAATCTCACATTACCAAACTACACCTCATATTTTGGGGTAACTTAAAATGTGCATCCTTTTCTCACTTGATTCTTTAGGACAGTTTTTACTTACCACCCTTTTCTTAGTTCATACTTTGTGGAGTATTATAATTCCCACCATTACCTCACTACACTTTTTTAGGAATCTTATGTTATCAATCCTCACCCTTCTTCAACATCAAGGACATCATACAAATTTTTCCTCTTCTAACTATCTCATACTCACAATGAAATAATAATTAAGAATCTTCTAGACATTAAATAATACTATGCCCTTAGCCTACAACATGTATTGGGATGTGTGTATCCAAACCTTTAATTAATTCATATAATCATCTCTTTATCTTAATATTGATGATAATGTCAGCATAGGGTATTTACATAACATAGTTAAGATATATGTAAGAGGTAATGATTAGTATTTGATCATCATATTGTGAATTCTATTTTATTTAATGGTTGTGGAGGTTTCCCCCTCAAAATTGCTCATCATTCATTAATAAATTATTATTTATTTCAGTCATATTGTTATGTATTATAATTATTATTTTTCATGTATGAATTAATTTCATTACAAGTGGTATTAGATCTTTGATTTGAGCAAAACTCTAATTTTAAATAATCACTTATATCTTGTAATCCATTGCAATTTTTTATTTTATTTATAAAATTTGTAAAATAAATCAAGGATACTAAAATCAAACTACAGTTTGGTGGTCATTTTTAATTAGATAATGTGATTTTAGTGTTTTTAATAAATTTACTCTAAAGGCCACATTTGAAGGATATTTTTTAATTTTTTTTACATTTTAGGAAGTATTAAAAAAAATAGTGGGGTTATGTTATTTTCATATTTTTTATTTTATGCCAACATAGATTATAAACCTTTAAATCAAAGTTAGGTCAAAGGTAAAAATCAAATTTGATATTATCAAACCTTCCTATGGTAAGATAAAAATAAGATACTGAGGCAAGGGTTACAAAATTATAGGAAAATATTCTAAAATTAAGAAATAGATTAAAATGGGATTTGGTGGATATTTCTTGGAGATTAATTGTATTTGGGTCCTTTAGGCTAGTTTAGGATTATCCTAGATCTCTTTATTGTGTGCATTTATTATGTTTATAAATGCCCTTTAACCCAAATTTATAAGGTGACTCTCACCTCTCTTTTCCACTTGTAGGATCTGGGAGTTACTTGCATAAAAACTCCTCCCATATGTCATACACATCCTTCTCACTTGTAAGAGGATTTGGACACTTTGCACAAACATGAAACTTGTTCATGTAACTCCTTTTTCTCTTATAGATCTATTTATTGATTTATCCTCTCTCATTCTTCAACATAATAAATATTTTTGCACAATCATGCATTTGTATTCTTGTGATACTCTATTGGCTTAAGACCATTCTTTTCCCTCTCTCTTAGATTCTACTTTATATGTACAAGGATATTAATTATTTACAAGGCTTCTAATAGATTTTGGGGCTTTTATCCATTTGACGGTTTTTCCACTTGTCAAATTTCTTGTCTTGTATTTATGATTTGCTTACTTATTAAGATAACATTGTTACTTCAATATTTTATTTACTTGTTGTCAAATTTAATATTTATATGTTTGGAAATAATTATATTATGGTCTTAGAGCCAAGTTTATTTAATGGTTGAATCTTGAGAATGTGTAGGTTTGATAGTGGAGAAAAAGCATATTTTTTAGTCAACTAACATTCTACTTTTTTGGATTTTATATACTTACAAATAGGTTTCTCTCACCAAGTTTTTAATTCAATTAATTTAGTTAATCCAAAAAAAAATTCATAGCTATTTTAATTAATTAATTTATGTTTCAAGCTGAAAATATGATAAATATCTTTGTGATCTTGTCTTTATTATAACATTATTATTTTTGTAATGCTTTGGCATTCTAGGATTTTAGCATTGGTTCTTGCCTTATTATAAGCTTATGAGCTTCCATTGATTTATCTTTGGATTTTTTATCATCTTATTTTTCTTACCTATTTATGTTCACTTTACCATTCCTTTCCTACACCTAGAGATTGATTTTTTGTGTGCGTTTCTGATTTGAGTTTCTTACACACTTGTTTTTCATTTCACTTTATGAGTTGTCCATACCCCTTCCTAAGCAATGCGTTACCTCTTTGTTTTCAACTCACTTTTTTTATTTTCATTTCCATAAATGGAATTTGGCATCAATGTAGCTATTGGAAATATTTATTTTACTTTTGGATATTTATAGTGTGTGTCAATTTCATTGATTCTTGTGTTTCAGTTCATAGAATTTATTTTTTAATCTTTTTAAAATACATTTACAATTACTCAAGTTTTTAAACATGTTTCTCTATATGCACTCATCCATCCATATTACTTATGCATTGCATTAAATCTCATTCCATTCAAAATGATCATATCATTTAACACTTTTATCTTGGTTTGAAATATATTATTATTAGTGCATCTATTTTTATGAACTCCATTTTGTTTGGAAAGATAAGTTACATTTAAATTAAAAAAATTGTTTATATTATATTTTCATGTGTTATAATTAACACATCAAACATTAAAAGGATCTCCTTTTATTTTGTCTTTGATGAGTTTTTTTCAATGTGGAATTCTCACCACTAATATATAGGTTTAGATATTTAGTTTATCTTAGTCTCCTTAAGGTGCTTAATGCATGTAAAATAAAAAAAAATAAAAATTTAAATGCCCAAGTTAATTTTTTTTTGGTTTTATATGAATTTAATTCCTTTTATTAAAGCAAAAGTAAGCCAAAATGTGTTAGCATTGGGATTTTTTTGAAGTAATATTTTTATAATTTCTTTCAAATAGTCTAAAGGAAAGGTGTGCTCCTGTTTCTAAGTTTTTCCATTTAAATTTTGCTTTTTTGACAAGTAGATCTCTCTTATTCAAATTCACCTTTGTTAATAATCTATGCTTTTATCTTTTTTCTATCTTTTACCTAGACATATGAGATTAGAATTCCATATTTTATTTTAAATTGTGTGATTTAAAATCTTAGTTCATGCTCATTCTTTTTTATAAGTGGAAAAATACTAGTTATGTGCTTCACTAACAAATCACATTCACACTTTTCAAAATAGTAGTATTTTTTTGACAAAACAAGGGAAATAATTTTTTGTTATTAAATGTGTTTTTTATTTATATCATTTTTTCAACTCATAATAAACAAAATTATGTTCTTTTAGCATCTTGGTAAATGAGTTGTTACTTTAAAAATAATAATACACCTTTTCTTGCATTAATGCTTTGAAAGAAAACTAAAGTTTTGGAGTGGACTTACATTTACATGTTATATATGTTAAATAATTTTTTAAGGATTATATTTCAATCATTTATAAACATTTTTACAAATTTTATACATATTTTTTAGAAACAAGTTCCAAGTTCCTTTTTAACAATTATTTCTTAGATTTATAATCTTTTTATAAGCTTAAAACTTGTGCAATGACCTTCAAATTGGTCATTTTTAGCTTTTAAAATTTTTTTGCATCAAAATTGATTTGAAAAATGATGAGATAAATAATCTTAAATTTTGTCATAGTGTTGTTATTAATGTCAAATTATGTTGTCATTGATGTCTATATGCATTTGGTAAAGATACATGGTAAGTGGTCTTTGAGGTATGCATGTGTGGAGGTTGATGTATAGGTAAGAAAAAATAGTTAAAGTATCAACATGAGGTTATCAAAGATGATCAATGGTTAAGGTTTTTTCTCAATATTGTCTTTGTTATTGGAAGGCTTGTGTCAAGATTGGTGTTGCTCTAGTGAAGGATAATCAAGGTAAATTACAATGTAAGTTGTCAAGTGCTTGAGCCTTACGGTGTATTGAGAAGGTATGACATAAGATGCATATAATTATGAATAAATAATGGTTTCATTGTAATTTATATGTTCTTAGGCTTGTAAAGGATATATATGTTTGATATCGAGTATCTTTGAGGGCAAGGTGGCTTGTGAAGCTTAGTTATGGTATGAAGAGTCCTAGTGTAAAGGAAAAATCTTGGTTTCATGATGATATAAGGTTATATAATAATGAAACCAAGCTTATTAATTTACACAAGGACTCTTCATACCATAAATAAGCTTTAAAATCCACCTTGTCCTCAAATATACTTGATATCAAACTTTTATAGCCTTTATAGGCCTGAGAACATACAACTCACTATGATACCATTCCTCTTTATGCACAATTATAGGCACACTATGATCATAAATTATAAATACACCACAAGTATAAATAACTTGACAAATTACCTTAATTTTATAAACTGGTCATATAAGTTGACTTATTGTTAAAAGACATAATGGTGCAGATAGTGAGAAAACCAGGCAAAAGTTAGAAGTTGATTAGGGATGTGATATCATGGATTAGAGATGAATAAAATTGCATAAATAATTTATAAAATAACTATAATACATGTTAATATTGTATATAAAATTTTAATATCATTTTATATGATAAAATGTTTCTTAGAAGTTGACTTATCTAGTTCTGATGTTCTTATGAGGAGAGAGGTCCAAAAATTGGTCTATATGTCTAATATTTGCCATTAAACCTTAATTTTTTTGTGTTTGTATATTTTTTGAAGATATATAATGATATTATTCATGTATAATAAGTATTTTAATTTTTACACATAGGTGTTTGAATTAAAATTCATCATGACTAGTCTTTAAAGGATACTGTGGCAAATCTAGGTATACTAGTTGTAGAGATGAGTTTGAGACTCTATGCCATGAGATAATACATATAGTGCACATGATATTTTTTTTTTTTAATTTAGTGACATATAAATGATTTTAAGAGTATTTAAATTTAGTGTAATAGGTTGGAACATTAAATCCAAAATGGCTTGTTTGGTTGAGTAAGTACTATGAGAGAGAAGGTCAACATATTGGTTTACAAGACTAATATTTGCCATTAGATATTGTGATGTTTTTATTTGATTTTGTAATAATTATCTTTTAATAAAATTTTAATTCATTTTAATTAATTGAGTGTGTCTCTTTATTTGTCAAAATTTCAAGGTTTGATGATTGTGTTTTGAAGCTAGTTGGCAGTTTAAAGTAAGCATCTTGTAGAAAAGAGTTTGAACCTATATACCTTGATTTGAAGCATATAATGAATTTTGTGATGACAAAAAGATCATTAAGTTTCTATATATTTTATTTTTTTACATGGTTGTTCATCAAAATTATGTTTATGATTCAGTTGCTAAAGATAGATTTTATGTGTATATACAGGGCTATTGTGAACAATGTTTTGAGAAGGGGTTCAAGTGGTGGTTGGACCTAAAAGGTTTTGTGGAAATAAAGTGAAGTTTTATGAGGTATATTTTAGTTTAATTTGAATTTTACCACTATATGTGAAGTTTATAAGTGTTTCAATAAATACAAAGTATAATGTGCTCTATTAAAGTCCTAATGGGATTAGGTCTCCTTAAGGCCTAAAAGAGGTTTTGGTCCTATATGCTATGACCGACATATAGTTTGTTTTATTAATTTTTGAAATGTGTTATAAGACATATTTAAATTCTAATATAAGTATTCAAGTGTGCATGGATGACAAAGGTGTGTGAGATCAAGTGACTTGTATAAAAGCAAGACTAATTAGGCCTATTTGAGTATGTAAGACAAGTGAGTGTGCAATAAAATAAAAGAGAATAAATAGGAGTAGGATGAGGTCATATGGACCATAATATGGGTTTAATTAATATATAATATAAGGTATGAATATGAGGATCAAGGTCATATGACCTAATCGAGTCAAGAAGAGGGCTAGTTGAGCGAATAAGGCTAGAGGTCACTTTGAGAGGAATATAACTATGTGAAGAGCTGAAGAAAAGGACCATTATCTATTGAAGATTTAAAAAAGGAAGAATATGGAAGGAAAAAGTATACTTGGATAATTGGGTGATTGTTTAAGAGGTGTTTGAGTTGGTACTGAGTCACTAAGGGAGTTGGTGCTTACTAAAGACCTATCAAGTTGGTGCTTGATATACTAGGGTTGGTGGTCAAAGTTGAGTGGGTGATCAACTAAATTTGATTCATTGATTTATATTATTATTTATACAATATATGGTTATTGGGTTTTATTACCTATGAGGTTTTCCCATGTACATGATGTGTTCATTCCTGCTATGTGTATATTCTTAGTATTATGTTGTTAGACTAGTTGATATTGCTCATATGATGATGTTTCTTGATGAATGATTAGAAGGTTTGGCACTGAGTAAAAGTAAAAATTAATAAAGAAAATTTATTAATTCTCCCCTCTTATTAATCTTGATTTTAACAATTGGTATCAGAGCATGGTCCTTTGAGATAGGCCTAACAGCCTAAAGTTGATCCTAAAAAGCACAAGCTTGGATTGTGATGATGACAATGTTTATCATGATAGTAATGATGGTCTACCAAAGAATGATGGTACTAAAAAAATTGACTAATAAGAATAAGGATGACAAGGTAAGTTATTATCAACTCATAAACCAATGTGGGTTTTTTGCTATTGTAGAACATAAGTTAGATTTGAAATAATGTTAAGAGTATTCTTTGCCAGTTCAAAAGGATTATATAGAAGCCAAGTTAAATGTCAAGCCTAAGTTGATAGTCAAGTCTAGAAGGACATTGAATTTTTTTTAGTCTTTTAAAAGTATGGAGATCTGGTAATCTCTTGAATTTTCATTGTTTTAGTGCCTTATGAAAGGGATGCTCCATTAGGCTTCATGGAGACACTCACCAATAAATAGAAGCATGGTAGATGTTTGTTGAGATTTGAATGGTTTTGTATGTCAAAAATTTATTAGTTATAATATATATCTTCATAACAACTCTAAACATAAAAACACTAAGGTGTAATGGTAAATATTAGACATATACACCAATCTCTAGACCTCTCTCCTCATAGGAACATCAAAACTAGATAAGTCAACTTCTGAGTAACATTTTATCATATACAATGATCTATAAATATCCTATCCAATATTAAAATTTATTATATCTCATGGATAACATATTTATGCAATTTTATTCATCCCTAATCCATGCTATCAGATCCGTAATCAACTTCTAACTTTTGCCTAGTTTTCTCACTGTTTGCACCATTACACCTTTTAGTAATAAGTTAACTTATATGACCAATTTAACACACTTAAAATATAGAACCTATTTATAAATCAACATGGACATCAAATACAATTCTTAATATTTTTACTCTATCCATTTAATAAATTTGACTTGGTCAACTCTATCTGATACAACAAATTTTTGATAAACAAGGCCTTTCCTATAGGGTCCACTCACTCACCTGACAAACCAATCACACCTAAGAGTATTAGGCTCTTAAGAGAGTTTTTTATATCAAAAGGAGTATCAGGATCCTAAGAAGACATGTCTTAGAAAAAGGCCATATTTTGTACCTATATACAAGATAAGAGAGTGTAGTGTGAATCCAAGTATCCCTATTGATTCCAATCCATCTCTATAGAATATATGAATGCCAGGCATTATAACTGCCACTTTAAATTAGGGATTAGATATGAGTATGAGGATCACTCAAAAGAAAAATTGATCTAAAAAATATTAGGTGGAATAAGGAAATTGAGGAATAATTGGATAAACAACCCTCCCCAAATGTTAAACTTGGAGAAGATGGAAATGGATGTCTTTGTTGAATATGCTAGTTAAAATGGTGATAAGTGATCACAATAATGGTTGTAAATCCACACTAGTGTTACTAAAAATGTCACCAAAATTATAAATAAGTATAATCAAATAAACAATGGCTCCATAATGTGTTTAGATACATTATCTCACAAATCCAATCTTCATGAGTGATTATAAAGATCCTTTACTAGACAACACAAAAAAACTAACACTTTATGTGTCAAAATAGTTCTGAGCTAAGAGGATATTATTAGGTGTCAAAAATGAAAAAATGAGTAGACCAAAAAATGATATAAGTGGACAAAGCCAACTCAAAAATTATCTAATAAGTATACCTCTCCAAGAAATTCTAAGAGTGGTCTCCACCACTTGATCATCACCTTGATACCACTACAATAGCTCCAAAATTGTTGGTGATTATCAATATACCATAAGGATGTCAAATATACCATCAAAGAGAAAGGGTTGAATGGAGAGCACACACATAAGGTATAATTGAATGTTATAGCTTATGGAACTATTTCATAACAACTACAAGAACTCCCATGAGATGAGACAAATAATGATCCTTAGATGGGTTCTAGTAAACAAAGTGCCTAATAAGATACTCATGTACAATAAAATAATCCAAACAACTCAAAAATAGTCTAAAAAAATAATTTAATGTGCACCAATGAAGTATATGGCCAAGGTGGTGATGGAAAAGTCAAGCAAATAGTAGTGAAAAGGATGCAAAGAACAAAGTACCCACACATGAGGAATAAAGAGGCTAAGGCAAGCAAAAAAACATGGCACAAAAAAATCAATGTGATCCTAATAAACCAATAAAATATGAATAAATTGATATTATATGCACTAGAATAGACTTCCAGTCTTTCAAATAAATCCATCAATGAAAAATACTCCCAAAAAAAACTGCCAAGAAGAGATCTCATTTAAGGAAGCATCAAAAGGAAACAACAGAAATGTGCAAAGACATATAAAATGAAATTTTATGAATTAAGTCAATCTTTTCACCAATTTTGTATGAATTAAGAGTGTGGAAAGTGGTGCATAGAGACATTATGATTTCAAAAAAAACTTTGAAAAATCAACAACCAAAACACACAGGGTATTAAACTCTATTGAAAATGCATTCATAAATAAGAGTAATTTGTGAAATAGTGGCACAAGTGACAATGCACACTCAAAAAATGGGAATCATACCTAGTTAAAAATACATCCATATTATAATGATGTGGAAGGTCTAAAATTATAATAAAAATTAAGTGAAAATAAATGAGGTGTAGAAGGAAGAATGGAGTCAAAAAAGATCAAAATGAACAAAATGTCCTTTATAGAATTTGAATCCTTTACAAAAGTTGTAACTTCTAAAAATACATTTCCCCCACTTGAAAATATTTTCCATAAAATATTAAAAATGCCCCCTTTCACTACATTATTAATAGACCACCCATTTAAAAAAAACTGATAATAATGCAACTTCTGTTGAAAATAAAGACCACTTTTTGAAAAGTCTTCCCACTTCATAATGACTAGACCCCCATTTCTTAACAAAATAATATTCCACCACTTTAATTAAATGGTTCCTCCAAAAATATTTTTATTTTTTTTATAAAGTTCATTCTTTTTTTAAGGAACAATAAAGTTTATGATAGTTACTCTATGTTGGTGGGTCATGGAGAGAAAGTGAATAAGGTTGAATAAGATTTATTGGAAACCTAACTATCAATAATTAATAGAGCACATGATGCATTAAATTTGTTAGGATATATAAAGGAGGCCAAAACATTTTCAATAAATTATAGAAGCCACTCAATAAAATTATAGTCAAAAGATGAGAAAACCCTCAAACAAGGTATGAACTGATCCAAAGTACAAACCCACATATAGTAAAAAGTTTTTTTATGTAAATTCATTGGGTTGCATAAAAATTATGAAATAACCCAAAAATACCATGAAAAACTTAGAAAAATAAGAAACATTTTTGTAAAAAAGGGAAAAACTTATTATCATATGGATCAATTCCTGGGTTAGTTTATAATCCTACAAAAAATGAGTTTTGGAAAAAATATCCATTTTCAATGAATTGACAACCATTTTGAGGGGTTTAGGAACTCTAGATTCAATGGAACATGTTAAAATAACTGAAAATACACCAAAAACAAATTTAATTATAAAAGTGATCCAAATAACCTATAGATCTAGACATGAAAGAGACTCATTCTACAAAAAAATGGTTGAATCATGAGCAATGGCTATAAACTCCTATTTTGATACCATATGAGTGGATAAAACTAAATCACCCATGATCTATTATGAAGACCATTACCACAATGAAATATATTAATTCATATGGGCAAGTGTAAAATAATATTAATACTTTGATTAATTATATATAACCTCTCACATACTCATCTGACAATCAATAGCCACTATATTGATGTGTTTAATGTTTTTATCTCCATTAGGGAGTACCCTAAAATTAGGAGAGATAAAATAGTTATTTAATTTTGAGTGACCACCAACCTCCACTATGTAATGTTGAGTGGTCACCAAATCCCACTTGGTCACCAACCCAAACTAACAAGTCCATTAAAGCTAGTGGCACATAAAGTGTGAACACACTATATAAATATATTAAAAAACTAAGATGCCTACGTAATATTATATAAAGGTGATTTAAAATAAATTTCACCACACCCCCCTTAAGGGAAACTTAGGGAGAAATGAAAAACAAAAAACTATCAAACTCCTTAGATGATAAATGTAGACAACTAGACATATTGGGTACTTATGCATAAGAGGATAATGTAGTATGAATCTAAGTGTCACTATGGATGAAATTCCATCTCTATAAAATACATGGATGTTAGTGATTTTAACCTCTAATTCAAAAGAGTAATTGGTGTTGAAAATTAGAGTCACTTAAAATAAACACTAATCTCAAAAATAATGGATAAAATAAGGAACTTAAGGAAGCATTGACTAAACAGATAGGAAGCTTATTTTAGCCATTTGATTTTTGGTGCACCTGAGAGGAGTGTATCATCAAGGGAATTTACTCTTATTTTACCCTCAAAACTAGGGATAGTGGGATACATGCATGGTTTTACCTTTGTATTTAGTGATCTCAAACATTGGGATGACACTAATCAATGAACAAGCAAGTATAAATCAAATCCTACAAATCAATCAAACCCTTAACTAAAGTATTCATAACTTGATTTTTTCTTGTATTATATTCAGTCATTATCATTATTCAAATTATATTTTAACATTTATTGATTCATATTGCATTGTATTTTTAATTCATTTAATGAACGAAAGTCTCTCTTATATGTTACATATTATTATGCAATTTCTTGTAAAACCATCTCTTACTTTCTAGATGCTATTCATTTCATTTATACATGCTTAAAATTTGATAATGTTCAAAATATTACTTTAGATAAATCTCCGCTATATTGTATGAAATATTTTATAAATATTTAAATTTTTTATTACATATCCCCATGGGTAAAATACACTAATATCCAAACTCATGACCTTCTTGTTTACGAAAAATACAATATTATATCATAGGGTATACAACATTATATTGAATCATCCATAGATCTTAATTGATATGGTTTTAGATTAATATATTTACAATAGTATAAGTATACCATTGAATAAGGGTTGGTGAAAGGATCCTCCTACAACAATTCAATAAAAATGTATGAAATAATAGAAATACAAAATGAATAGAAGGACTAAATAGATTATATTGATCACAGACCACTTCAAGGGGGCAACCTCCTTTGAGCAAGATTAATACAAATAATTCGTGGATGCCTTCATTGGCCTTAACACTTAATTATATATGAATTCTAATCTAAACAACCACTACTTCCCATGAATGTGGGATAAAACAAAATGCTCACGGGATGACTTAAAAAACATATGCATCCATTAAAACTACTAAACTAACAAAGTAAAAAGAAGAGATATCATGGGTTCATAATATCCCCTCACTCTTAGAAAAATCTTTGTCCTCAAAGCTTCAGATGTGGGAATTGGTGTTGAATCTAAAATAGCAGTTTTCATGTTACATCTTTTGGTTAAATTTAATGCTACTAAATTAAAAACTTGGTGATGGAGTGGGAGAAAAGTTAGCATGTGCACTTGTCTAAGATTTCCTCCAAGTCAAGAATAATGGATCTTTCATTATCAAGTTCTAGTAAAATAATCTGTACTCTGATGTTTGTGCCACTAACTTTCTTTAGACAAGAGACATGAAATACTGGGTAAACTCAGTAAGAAGGTTGGAGCTCCAACTTATAAGTAATTAACCTAATCTTTTGAAGAACCTTATAGGGCCCATAAAATTGGGGAGCTATCTTATGATGCCATTTTAATTTTAGGGATGACTACTTATATGGATACAAGTAAAGAAAAACCATATCACCTACTTGAAAAGTGCATTTAGAATAGTGTTGATCTACCTAATGTTTCATTTGATTTTGTGTCATATGAAGATTATCTCATAGGGTACAAAGGATCTAATCCCAAGTTCAAAGAATCATTTTGATTGCTTAAACTGATGAACTATTGGGGGTGTATGGAAGGAGCACTAGTGGTGTTTGACCATAGACTACTTCATATGGAGTCATTTTTATTGAACTATAGTAGGAGGTATTGTACCACCATTCAATGAGAGGAAACCACTTTATCCATTGATGTTGTTATTTTGAGGTGAAATAATGAAGGAATTTTTTTAAGCATTTGTTGATAATTTCAATTTGACCATATGTTTATAGATGATATCCAGAACTCATCTTCAATTAGGTATTATGCATTGAAATAGTTTTATCCAAAAATTACTAGTGAAGGTTGCATCATGATATGAGACAATGGATGAAGGAATGCCATAAATATGGAAAATCTAGTTATAGAAAATTTGTGTGACTATAGAAGTGGTATAGGGATGGTTGAGGGCACATAAATGACTATATTTGGAGAGACAATCAACCATAACAAAGATCACCATTTACCTCCATATTTTGAGAACCCCTCAATGAAATGAATATAAATATCTATCCAAATCCTGGTAGGGATGGGCAAGGGTTTGAACAACCTAGGGATGAGTGTTGTTTCACCCTTGTTGTATTAGTAGGTATCACATTCAACCACCATCTGTTAAATTATCTTTTTCATTTCCTTCCAAAAGAAGTTAGATTATTACCACTCTTAAGTTTTGAAAAACCTTGAGTGCCATTTAGATGGAGAAGCATGGAGTTCAAATAATATAACCTACTAAAGATTTGTGCTTTAAGGAAGCACCAGATGACCCTTATATCATAAAGAAGTACCATCCCATGAATAATGCAATATAGCTGAGGGGTTAGTGGCTAACTATTGAATGATTATAGATAATGAGGAGTCATTCACATACCCTTTATATACATTGTATAACCAATATAGAATAGGCATGAAAATAGCAAAAAGGGAAGCTTGGTCTACAAATGCGTAAGATAGAGCATCAACCACAAATTGTCCTTACCCTTCTTGTATGTGATATCATAGTCATAAACCATGAGTTTACTAACCCATTTATATTGTGATGGGGTAGATACCTATTTTTATAGGAAACATTTTAGACTCTAGTGATTAGTTTTGATGCAAAAATGATTTTCTAGGAGGTATGGCTACCACTTTTGTACTGCATGCAAAATGGCCATCATTTCCTTCTCATAAGTAGAGAGCACTAAATTATTCCTAGAAATGGATTTTATGGTTAATGAAATGGGGTATCCTTATTAGTAGAGAATAACACCTGATCTATTACTGCAAGCATCACTCTTGATAGTGAAGGTCTTGGCAAAATTTGGCATAGCTAGAACAGGTGTAGTACACATATCTTGTTTCAATTTTTAAAATACACACTCAAAAACTTATGTCCAAGTAAAAGAATCCTTTTTCAACATAGCTATCAATGAAGATAAAATATTCCCATAATCCTTGATAGACTTATGATAGTATCTAGTTAGTCCCAAAAAACCATGGAGGCTCTTAAGTGTCTGAGGATGCAGCCAATTTGTCATAGCAGTTATTTTATCAAGATCCATGCAAACCCATTGGGATAACATAATATTACCAATATAATCCACTTATCCTAGAAAAAAGTAAATTTGGACTATTTTCACAAATATGATGGTTAGAAAGAAGTTATAGTGTAAGCGCCAGATGTTGGACATGCTCAAACCATGTTTTACTATAAATGAGGATATCATCGAAGAAGACTAGAATGAATTTCTATAATTAGGGCCAAAATATTATATTCATAAATTCCTATAATGTTGAAGGAAATTTAGTGAGGCCAAAATGCATGACTAAAAACTCATAATGGCTATCATGCATGTGAAAAGCTATCTTAGGGATACTATCCTCATGAAGCTAGATCTAGTGATATCCAAAGTGAAGATCCAACTTAGAGAAAAAATGAGTGCCATGAAGCTCATCAATAATAGGGATAGAGAACTTATCCTTTATTGTGAAGTGATTAAGTGCACAAAAAATCAATGTATAGTGCTAAGACCCATATTTTTTCTAAATAAGGAGAACTAGGGAAGGATATGGGCTGGTATTGGGGTGAATAATGCCTTGCTTCAGTAAGTCTCAAATAAGCATCTCAATCTCACTGTTTTTATGAAATGGGTAGTGATAAGACCTAATGTTTAGAGGAATGCTTCTAGAAAGGAGTTGAATATAGTGGTCCTCTAGCTGTGAAGGTGGCAATCCTAGTGGTTTAGCAAAGACACATGCATACCTTTGTAGAATGGTTTGTAGATCAGGAGTAGTGGAGATTGTTGATGGTTGCATTTGAATGGAATGGAGATAGAAAATGATGCTATGTGAATTATTTTTAATAATATTTTCCATATGATGTGAAATAATAATGCTAAGAGATCTTAGTTGTAAGCCTTTTAATGTGTGTTTTTTCTCATTGGATAAAAACTACATCCAAGGTTCAACAAAATCCTATAAGATAGGTCTAAGTGTGCATAACCATTGAGCTCCCAAAACAACATCACATCCACCTAAGGGTAAGGCAAACATGGTAGAACATAAGTTATAATATCCAATATATATACATACATTGTAACACTTCCCTTTTCAAGGTAATGTGCCCCCATTGGCAATCATGACTTCAAATTTGGAGTAAAGATGGATAAAATAATCAGCCTATTTGGTGATCTTAGGGTAAATGAGGTTATGAGTGCCACTTGAATTAATGATTATTGTGAGAGGGAG
Organism: Torreya grandis; assembly: GCA_037957365.1. Classification (NCBI taxonomy): domain Eukaryota; kingdom Viridiplantae; phylum Streptophyta; class Pinopsida; order Cupressales; family Taxaceae; genus Torreya; species Torreya grandis. The sequence goes on from JARHVA010002681.1 coordinate 2,213,452, forward strand.
CTTCTTGAAGTAACCCCTAACCCAAATGGTTTTTGAGTTAGTGACTCTTACTAAGGCATGGAGAGAGATCTCTCATTGGTATTTTTGAGAAGTAGGTTCCACAATTAGATGAGCTTCTTCTAGATCATTTGTTGTATCCTGAACATCTTCCTAGTCTTTAGTTATGGGTGGAGAGTCCACATCCAATAGGTAGTGCTTTTTATTGACACATCAATGTCCTTGAGTGAATTTATCATCATAGATATAACATTGTCCTTTTTCTCTATGAGCTTGCATCTCTGCTTCAACCAAATGCTTAATAGTAGTGGTTTTGGGAGCTAACATTGTTTGAGATCATTATGGAGTTGTATTTTTGAAGGGAGAAAAATTGGATTTGAATCATTACTGAGCTATGATATTTTCCTCTACTAACTTAGCCAATGCTAAGGCTTCTATCATCATGTTGGGCTAGAAAATTTTGACCTCAGATCAAATTACATCCTTCAGTCTACTGATAAAGAAAATCTTGAAGAATTTATCAAACAATCCCTCTATGTGATTGGCCAAATTTTTAAATTCTATTTGATATTCTCGTATGGTTCTTATTTGGTGAAGTTTAGTGAGTGCTCGAGTAAAGTCATCAAAATCAGTAGGGCTAAACTATTTAAAATAAGGGTGAAAAATACATCCATGTTTATTCATCATGAGCCTTGGTATACCAATGATACCATTGAAGGGCTTTATGTTCCAAGTGAAAGGATGCAAGTAGAACCTTGTTGGCATCAAAAGTATTATGCAAACTAAAATATTATTCTACTTGATAGATCCATCTAGTTGGATCTACACCATTAAAACATGGAAAATTAAGCTTTGGCCCATGATAATTGTTGGAAGAAGAAAATGTAGTGTTTGAAGAAGACTCTGGATGTCATCTATTATTCACCTTGGTATGTTGAAGGCTGAGGCCAATAAGTTTTTCATCAAGATCTTTGATATGGGTCTTGAGGGCAACAATTTCATAGTCCATATGTTTTTCTCTTGTTTAAGTTACTACCATGACTGGAATAATAGATTTTTTTTGCAATGGATAGGAAAACTAGAGTTAAGACACAATTAGTAAAGAAAGTTTATAATTTGGGCAAAAATAGAAGGGGTACAGGGGATTTTAATATTTTTTTTACATAGTGAGAGTATGATTGATGAAGGTGAGGGCAATTTTAGAAGTGAAAATGGAAAAATTGGTCAAAGAGAGACAAAGGAGTAGAATGAGATGATGAAAAAAGTGGAAAATTTTCAAGGCAAATAGAACCCAAAAAAAAGGAAATTTGTAATTTATGAGAATTAGGAGTGGAATTGGGATATGGGACCTCAAGGAAGAAAATATAGGGAATGGAATTTTAGGTGTCTAGATAAAGTTTGAGGATAAATGGGGCTACAGATGAAGAGATATTACAAAAAAATGAAAAACATTTTACTTTTGGTTTTCTATTTGGTGATAAGTCCTCTAAGAGTCTACTGAGACTTTACAGATAATTTACAGATTCTAGGTTTTGTCAAATATATACCTGTAAGTCCTATGATAGTCTACAGATACTCTATTGATTAATTATTTTAAGTCTACTAGAAATATTAAAAATTGATAAAAATGAGCCTCAAGTTTCAATGGCTACCTAAGGGTTTTAAAAATTTCACTCTGGCCACCAATGCCATCTAAGCAAGTACTACTCTCCATAAATTTTTTGCCCATGGATTTATCTCTTTGTGATAGCTCTTGGTTTTTCTCATAGATGGAAACTACTCAGTAAGGAAGGGGTCATTACTCATTTCATTGATAGGTTCTCTCAAGGGGCTAGCTACTTTGGGGTTCCTATGGTACTCATAATGAGTTTTAGGGATTTCATCCAAGCACTTCCCATAGTTATGCATCAGGTTTTTACCCTGATTTGAAATAGATTATTGCATTACAAGAAAATACTAAAATAAATTATGTAGCAAAATAGAGTTATTTCTAAAAAATTATTATGAAAAAAAATAGAGTGAAGACTATGGAAAAAAAATTGTCCTTGAAAAGTGCTCTGATACTAGATGAGAGGATCTTCTTACAATAATTCAATAAAAATGCATGAAATAATAAAATTAAAAAATGAACAAAAGTACTAAATATATTATATTGATCACATACCACTTTGAGGGGGCAACCTCATTTGAGCAAGATCAATACAAAGAATTAATGGATGCCTTCATTGGCCTCAACACTTACTTATCTATGAATTCTAATCCAAACAACCACTACTTCCCATGGATGTGGGATAAAAAAAATGATCACGGGATGACTTACAGAGCATATGCATCCATAACAACTAATAGAATAAAAATTTAAAAATAAGAGATATCATGGGTTTATAACAGTTGGGTAAGTATGCTCAAGGAATTACCAATCTTATTACTCTTTTTGTTAACAATGAGAAAACATGTCTTGTATATAATTTTATGTCCACCACTCATGGGCTAGGTAAAGTTAATATATATTCAAAGATATTTTCTAATACTACTAATACTTATTGTTACAATATATAATATCATAAGACTTTGGAGAAAATCAATCATATGTCATAAATTTTATCAAAGTGGAAACTTTGAAGGATCTTCCATTACTTTTTGGGAAACTTCAAAGGATCTTCCATTGATTTATTTGTACCCCATTGAAGGGTGCATCATGGTTTTTATGAATATAACACTCAAGAAGAGTCTAATGGTCTAAATTATGACACAAAATTCATGAAATATCTTTATGAGCATCCCAAAAAATTTGATTCATTATTTATATGTGGCTATATATGAACACAAGAAGGGCACCCAATATGACTACTACTACTACTACTACTACTACTACTACTACTACTACTACTACTACTAATAATAATAATAATAATAATAATAATAATAATAATAATAATAATAATAATAATAATAATTATTATTATTATTAAGGTCCACGATGCAATTAGAACCTTGGTTATGGTTTGCAAGGAAACTTATAGCATATGGGACCACCTCACACTCCCATGATGGGGAGGAACCTTACTATGTAATGAATATGAGGTGTATAATCCTTACCTCCTACAGGATTTGAATCTATGACCTCCCTTTTATTATTACATATATTTAAAGTTAAACTTATGTATAACCATCTCTTGGTTTTGGAACCTCACTTGGTTTAGAATAGTTATCCATGCTTATGCCTACTAATGTTACTTACACTCCACAAATTAGTTCTTAAAATGTTACTCTAGATCATACCATTATTACATTACAAGCTAATTTGGCCCACTTTGAGTAATTTATCTCTCATGTTATCCATTTTAGATTCTCATGTTCCTTGCTACATAACCCCTAAGAACCCAAAATTTTATATTATCCACTACTAGTTAGATTTATGGCTCCCAAACTTCCTATTCATGAAGGAAAAGGTGATCCTAAACATTTGTGTGCCTTCCATGAAATTTGTCTAGACTATGGAGATAATGATAAATTATTCACAAATATTTATCCAAGAAGTCTACAATAATATTATCTTAAAAGGTTTTATGATATTATTATTCAATCAGTAAAGGATTTCAATCCTTTGGCTAATCTATTTTTGATTCACTTTATTATCATCATTAGTGAAAAGGTATCATATTCTCAAAGTGTAAATATAAAACAAGGGTCTAATGAAACAATCAGTGCATATGTGTTAAGGTATAATACTATGCTTATAAAATAACAAATGAAATGGTTGATAATGAGCTTAAAGATATTTTTACACAAACTTTTCTCTCTCCTCTTTAATATTCCATTGTGTTTAATATGTTCAAATCCCTATATGAACTATGCCATATTGTAAAATAAAGTGAGGTCAAGTTTCTTACTTTGAACATGTTTAAGTATGTTTGGAATGTTCCTTACACTTCAAAAGTCAAGATTTAAAGAAACTCAAATTATAAGAGCAAACTAGCTAAAATCAATATTAAAATTACAGTTAATTTTATATCATAGCCACCTCAAAATATTAAATTACAAGATCCATCAAGGAGTAAATTTTCAAATTTACCATCATCTCATATTTTATTTTTTAGAATATCCTATAATGCAATGCAGTCACTCTTCCTCCACCAATGGAGATAGATATTTCTAGACCATAATCTATAAATTTTAATGCCAATACATATTGTGACTATCATATATGTATTGGGAATTTTAAAAATAGATGCTTCAAGATTAAGCATAAAATTCAAGATCTAATTGATGATAATATCATTGATATTTTACACCTATTGAAGAGGCTACGACACAAGAAAATGATAATGCAAATCTCAAAATGTACAATTATCATTTTTCTAAATCATGAAGAAAATAATAAGGATAATTATGAAGTAAATTATGAATATAATTCTCATCCTCCTTATACATATGGACATCTGATTGATATAATTATTGGTATAATTACAAGCAAAAAAACATCATGTACTATGATCACATTTGATGATAGTGAATTTTTTTATGATGATTCAAATAGAACTGCACTTTTTATTAAGTATATGTTAACAAGAAATCCATCCATACTATCATGATAGATGATGGATCAAGTGAAAACATGCACACCTTTACACTCCTCCATTCTATTGGTTACATAGAACAAGATTTACATTGTAATTATAGAGTTGTCAAATCATTTTATAATCACACACAAGATACTCTTGGGAATACAATGATTCCTTTATAAGTAGGCCCTCTCATAGTGCCTACTCCATTCTTGGTTCTAAAAAGCACATGGATCTTATATATATTATTATGATTCCCTTGGATACAAAATGTTAGAGCAACACCTTATACAATTCATAAATATCTCATAAAAATTCATGATAATCAAGTGTTAAAAAATAAAGGAATCTAATAAGAATATCCTTTGAAGCAAATGATCTTTACTTCTTTTATAGAGCACTTACCTAGTTATATTATTGTGGAACATGGTAATGAATTAGTTTATCAAAGTATTCAAGAACATAACCTACATATTCCAAATCATATTATGGTTTCATCATCTATCAATGAATATGAGTATATTATAGAATCAATTTATCCATCTACTTATGAACATGATACAATACAAATAATCATATTTAGTTTGTTTCATAAGCTATGGTACATCCTCCTATGCATAAAATGGCACATCAAAGTGTTTCTTCATATATTAAGGAAAATCATATTTTAAAGATATCTTCACCATAGGTACATGAATAGGTTGTTACATCTTGTTCTCTAGCACATGAGGATATATTTTTTCATGAGCATATGAGTGTTGATTCAGATGGTTAAATTACAATATATGGTTCTTATTTAAATTCATAGGCATCTATAATTGGAATTTATTCATCCCAATAAGTCACTCCTTCATATAATGTAGTTAGGTATACATATGTGTATCCTCTTGATGATATCCTTCATTAAACAAAGATTCATGTTTCCTTTCAACACACTGGCTGGGTTGAGTATCTTTATTAGCTACTTGAGTCTTTCCCATTTAAATAGATTCTTTTTTTTTATTTCACATCAATTAATTCCATCCCTTATCCAATAATTCTTATATAATTTGTATTTACTTTTAAATTTTGGTACTTACCCACTTTTTTTCCAAACTAATTTAAACAATCTAAAACACTTATCTCTATGGCACTCCTCTTGCTTACTATTACACCCTATGTACTTAAATGATCTCATATTTATAACTTTTACATGAGAAAATATAACCTCTTCTCCATGTGAAGGAATATACACTATTACTCATCTTAATTATTCATTCTACATTTCTATGAATCACAATTTCAGACAGAGGGCACATTTTGCATTCTTACTCTACTATGATTTTTTTAAACCTTATTTAGGATTATTTAAATCTAGATTATTTCATATAATTATCAAAATATTTATTATTATTACCCATTTTGGAATTTGTTTTAGAATTCAAATATTGTCAAAATGTCTAAAAAACTACTTATATTTGAAAAATTAAAAAAATATTGTATGTTCAAAATCAGGTGCTCAAGCATTTTCAAATATTATTATCTTACTTCCTTTTCATATGTTCTTTATTATATGTTAAGAAGATACCATGTTCCATATTTTAATACACAATGATTATCACAAGGTACTTGAGTGTGATACAAGACATTATCTCACATGATTCTTTGATGTTGGGATTCCTTTATTACCCAACAACCTTTCTATGTTTGGGGCATGTATTAATTATCCTTAAAAACTTTAACATGTATATATATATATAACATAATTTCCATGTTTATCTACATATCATACACATGTTTTGTAACTTAATCATACTTTATAAATATATTACATGAATTATTATATATTCTAACAATGAAACTCATACATATGATGGATGTATACTAGTTTCATTTTCTACATGTTTTTATTTGCATTCTTTACTTTCATACATAATAAGATAGAATTTTATTGATAATTGTGTGTATTGATCTTGGCCTTATAATTTAAAATTATTGGTTATATGTCATCCCTATGTCACTTTAGTGTGGCCCTTAGCCTTGTGTGTTATTAATCATTTATATGTCCCTTGTGTGTGTCCTCTTAGGACTTATGTGTGTCATATTATGCAAATTACATGACATTTTATGATTACTTACATGTTACTATGGTGTTGTGATTCATATCATGTACTATATTTATTTTAATATGGTGCCATGATTCATGTCATGCATCACTTACATTTTTAATCCATACTTTGGTTTGATGATACATATCATGCATACAATTATTTTATGATTCAATGATATATGTTTCTAACACATGCTTCATATTAAAATATAATGTAATATTCAATACTATGATGTAATCAATTTCCAAAATTCAAAGTAATATATCTTTTACATATGATTTCTTTTAAGATAAGTGACTTGCATGATATGTCTCTCATATCAAAATATGGCATCAAAATGGGCTTGCTTGGAACATTCAAGCCCCATGATAAAAAATCAAATATATGGAAATATAAGATTTTCAAATGGTAATATGATTCAATGTTTACAAATTATGGAAACATGTAGCATACATGTGAAATAATTACTAAATTTTCAAATTAAAGGTTTAAAATAATTTAAAAAGTTAAAAGTTGAAAATATTTAACAATTTCAAAAGGTTTTAAAAGTGTTAAATTTTAGAATTTGCAAAGTGATTTGTGCATAGCTCCTATGTAGTGTGCATCTCTTGTTTGACTTTTGGTGGTATGATCATATTTGATATACATTATTTTTCACTCTTATATGATAATATTTATCTCAACCTCATGAATAATTCTCTCACATGTTCATATAATTATTAATTTAAATCACAAAAAATCATAGTCTTTCACTCTCCTTTGTGCCAAACTAACTCATAGTCCCACATGCCTTACTGGAACTTAATCATAGACTCATTCACCCATATTTATTTTAGATCCAGCACATCCATGTATCATCCTATTGTGATTGTATGGATTCTGAAGTATCACTCCCTAACATGGAACCTATCAATTTTTCATTTGGATCGTTAGCCACCACATACTTAGAAGCTCAACCATCACTTAGCAAGGAAGATGGAATGATTCGTAAATGTCTTATTTATAACTACCAATAATTTTAATTACTTATTGTATTTAAATATATAATATGTAACATATACATCTGGACAAGGGTCAATATTATTCACATTTAGTTTCATACATAATCATAATGATAGGTATCATGATCTATGTATCTACTCTATCATACATGATATGCACATCACAAAACTATTTTCCCTATTCACTCTCATTGAATATAAGTTGTATTTATGTAAGTATACTACTTATGATTTATTTTAACATGTGTTTTATACCTAGCCTAATTATTCTTACACATATTCATTGTACATAACCTTACATGTTATATATAATGTATGGTTATCCCCTATGCACCTGGTCCTATATCCTCATAGTGTGGATCATTGATATCAAATCAAATCTCTCTTTTATATGCCTATATACATGTGATTACAATGAGATAAATAATGTATCTTATTTTATTTTATTTTAGACTACCCAAAATAATTTTGTATAAAAATTAATATGGATGATGCCAAAAAGCAAATTGAACCATCCTTAGATGTCAAAAGGCTCATCATCAATGCACTAGAGGTACACCACATAAATCATTTTGGCTAATTTTGGGAGTTGATGTTGAAACTCAACACAACATATTTTGATCCTCTTCCAAATTTTACTTAACAATGGTTTTATAAAAGAAACCCTTCAAAGTATAAATTAATCTTTAAATTTATTTGTTCTAAGGAAAAATTGATACCAAAGCATTAGATGCTTGGATTCAACAAATAAAGGTGTACTTATCAGTTAATCAATTCAATGATTCTATGAATATCACCTTCATAGTGTTGAATATGTCCATTCTATTGTTTCACTAGTGGAATAACTTAATCACACAAAATGTGCAAGAATATGTTACAATCAAGTATTATAAGACCTTTATCAACACATAAAAAGAGGAATACTACCCTCTATGAAAATTTGAGCATGAATACATAAAGTTACAAAATTACACTAGTGAAAAGATAAATCAATGCAGCACTACATTTGATGAATACTATGTTTACATGTAAGATAACTTGAGCAAAAATAATAAGGTGTTGAAGTACACCAGTGGGGTCTCAACTTATATCTATGTGAAGATGTAATTATTGACATATGACACTCTTGAGAAATCCTATGAAATCAAGATTAATTCAATGGATAATATGAAGTAAATTCTCAAATATTCATCCAAAAACACAAATAATAACCCTATAAAAATACCTCATCACATTATTTTGTGTAAAATAGGGCACTTCTTAAAAAAGAGAGTAGCCCAAGCATCACAAAATCTTCATAGATCCTAAAGTCCTTCTAAAACACTATGCAATAAATCACCACATTGATTTGGTTTATAGATCCCCTCTTTTTCACAACCCTCTATATCATAGATCAGTTTGGGAGAATGATAAAATCTAGTGATAAATATAAGATCTCCTTGATTAGTAAAATATAAGGCATAAATATTCTCTTTACCCAAGAAATATGGGTCCTGGAATATCTTTATAGACTATTTCACACTCAAAAAAATCACAATGAAAAATTAGTATTCACTATCATGCATTGAAGGCCTTTTGGACTAGCTCTCAAGTACATAATACTTCACCGAGATTGACTTGAATTTAGGTTATCATAAGGTCAAAATTAATATTGAAGACATATAAAAGATAGCCTTCAATAAATGGAAAGGATTGTATGAATGGTCAATTATACCTTTCAGCCTAACCAATGCACAACCACATTCATGCACTTGATGGATGATATACTTAGGTATTTACTCAATACTTTTTCATATTATACTTGGATGACATTCTCATACTCAAAAATAATTAGGAGGAACATGTGGAACATATTTTGTGTCTTAAACACATTGCATTAACACAAGTTACATGCACACTTAGAAAAGTGTAAATTTAGTGTTGCATACATCCAGTACTTGGTCTACATAATTAACGGTGAAAGAATCCATGTAGACTCAAAAAATATCAGAGTGATTTTGGATTGGCCCACTCCACATAATTTCATAGTAATAGGGATATTTTTTAGAATGTTAAAATTCTACCATAGGTTCATCCTTGGTTTATTACACATATTTTAGTCGTACATATAGATAAAATGTGTGAAGTCTAAGTTTGAATGGATGCATGTTTAGTAATGAAGTTTTAAGGCACTCAATCAATAGATTTGTGTATATCTTATACTCATAATGCTAAACATTTCACATTACTTCACATAGATTCATATGAATATGGACTACATGAAGTACTCATTTATCATGGACATTCGGTCACAAATCATTCAAAAACATGGTGTAAAGGTAATTTACCTATGAAAAATATTTGTACGCTATTATGAAATAAATAAAGAAATGGCATCAATACATCCTAGGGAAGGAGATAATTATTCATTTTAATAATAATCCAATTCAATTAATATAGACAAAAATTAAGATGGATAATGTTGGAGGCTTGTCAATGATGTCTCCAAAGTGACCAAGGATGCTAATGAGGTGTCATGTATGCTAGAATGATAATGACAAAGTGTGTTTCAAGTGTGCTTTAGTGTTCTTACATGGTTCTTCAGTGGTTGACTTGGATAGGAAATTTATGGATGATATTTATGTTATGTAAATGTTATAAATACCTTATGGGATGTTATGAGTGCTTAGAGTACTTATGAAAGTGAACAAAATTCATCAAAATAGTCATATGAATGTCTAAGCTCAAGTAGTCATCTTGATAGATAAGGTTGAGTAAGCAGTTTGATGATGTCATATTTCACAATTATGAAGGTTTAAAGAGTAGATTTATATATTTATAAATTTCCATATGTGAGGAGATCATATGGTTTAAATTTTTGATCATAAGGTTGAGCGTAGAAAAAGTTATTAAGGTGTAAAGTTGGCCTTCCAAGCAGAGTTTTACTAAGTTCCCATACTTAGCCAAATTTGTAAGAAGAGATCTAAAATGAACATTTAATCAAATTATATATATATATATATATATATATATATATATAATATATATATATATATATATATATATAATATTATATAATAAGGATCCAATGACATGGTTTAAAGTCAAATAGTCGAGATTGCATGCACTAGTGACATTTGTCATAATCATGGAGTTTGAGCAGCAGATCTAACGACGAGCATGAAACCTATCAAATAGATATAAATGATGAGTGCATGATTATTTAGTTAGAGATAAATGGAAAAAAATAATTCAATAAGTCAAAGGATGCTCATATTTCATGCAGAGTTACCAAGTGGTGTAAATGCATTGACTGAATGGCATAAGGTGCATAGAAGGCACACAGAGCTGCCAAGTGTCACAATCATGGAAGTGCAGATGTAAGATCAATGATGAGAATTGAAAGTTAAATAATAGGATAATACCAAGGAGATAGATGGACTATATTTATCCAAAGTTTCTAGGGAGTATGAGATGATGTCAATGTGTTTAATGTTTAGCATTAACATAGTGATTGTTGGAAATTGAATATTCAAATTTAGGAGGGAAAACTAAGTTGTAGTTTTTGAACTATATATTTTTATCCAAGATGAATTTAATGGTGATTTAAAATAAAAAATTTAAGAAGTATTCAAGGAACATCCATATAATATGATTATAATATTTGAATTTTTGTACAGTTATAAATATTGATCTCCAAAGTTGACTATGTGTTTGACCATGTTTTGCAAATGACCCAAGAAGGATAATTGAGTTATTATTGATAGTATTTTAATATTTAAAGATGGTATAAATATTTTAGAGTATTTTATACTCCATTAATAATATATTTATGATTTTTTTAGGTTTTACCAATCCATATTCAATATGAACAAAGGCTTAGAAGTTGACTATGCTTATTGAATGCATTGTCCATTTAAGTGACCATATTATAGGAGTGAGTTGAAGGTGTTATAAGTAGAATTAGAGAATAAAATGATTATAGATATTTTGTATACTTATAAAAGGGTTATAATAATGAATTGGTTGTCATGATATGCCCTTGATCAGATATAGAGAGTCAAAATAACTTGACTATATTTTAACTATTTATGACCAATCTGAGTAGTCATTTTGAGAGAGTTATTTTGAGTGATTAGAGCCTAAGAAGGTGACCAATAGACATGGATATATTGAATAGGTATGTATGATATATTAATGTATTTTTTGATAAAAGTGTGTGTTTACTTTAGAATTTTGAGATTGTGTTTTATGTGTATGAAGACCTGAAGAACAAAGAATCCTAATTGGTAGGTTCAAGGTATGAGTTTATATTACAAGTGGAAAGGACCAATGAGGGAATGAGAAAGGGTATATTATATAAAAATTTGATGTGTTAAAATAATTGGTATAAGATGAAGGTGGCCCAAGTAGTCTCACATGTAATGTGTGAGTATGAAGGCTTAATTGTTTTCGGTCTCACCAAGACCTAATGATGGTTTAGGGATAATGAGGTATCTGCTGACATAAATAGTGTGTGTTTCTTACATATAAAATGTATGAGACCTATTTCAAAGGTTTTTCAAATACGTGAAGTATCTTGGCTGATCAGGATGGGTTAAAGGAAGAGATTAGTATAAGTACAATGTCTAATTAGATTAATTATATTTATTGTGAGTGTGTGGATTCAAGTGAAGGAGATAACCTTTGAAAGAGAAGGTATAGGTCATTGAGTACCAATAGAGAGTGAAGAGGATCAATAATGCTTATTTATCAAGGTGATAAAGGTGAACATATAGGTCATTAGACCTAATGAGCATATAAGAGATAGATTGAGTGAGTAAGCCCTAGAGGTTAATTAAGTGAGTGTGTTTAGTGGATGGATTAAAGAGTAGAGTAGGTTGAGGAGTGTGTGTCTAACCTATAGGTCATGTTTTTGATTTTGTGATAGATTTGTTTTAGGTTTTTTAATTATGTATGTGCTAATAAGTGAATAGTGATCTAAAAGGGTATTTTGGATGCATTACTTGTGTGTGAAATTTTGTGAGAGTGTAAAGGGGAAAGAGAACAAGAAAGATAATTCCATCATCATGTGTAAAAGACATCATATCAAAGGTGGATATCAGATTAAGGTAGATGGGGTTGGTGTTTGGTTACCTAGGGCATTAGTTCCTCCTTATGGGATGGGTGTCTCACTAAATTAAGGGATGGGTATTCTTTGATCAGTTGATGCTAGTCTAAATGTTGAATCTTGTCATTATAGGACTATAGTCCATCTTGTAGGGTTCAATGGGTTTTATCCCCTAAGCAGGTTTCCCACATATATCTTGTGTTATGTGCTTGATATTGTTATATCTTTCTTGTTAAGTGCAATGGTTAATTTGTATGCATCATGTTTATATGTTCTAAATGATTAAGAGTTGGGAATTGAATTGGATTATCTAGCATCACTGATTCAACCCCCCCACCCCCACCTCTAAGTGATTGTACCTCTAACAATTGGCATTAGAGCAAGACCTTTTGTGCAATTTTAACCACTTGAAGGTGATCCAAGGTATAATATGGGTGAAAAGATCATTATGTTTGATGAAAAAGTTTAATATGATAGCAAAGAAGAAGAAGTTGATCTAGAAGCTAAGCTAATGAGTGCACCTAGTGAACTAAAGGAGCAAAAGAAAAGGAATCATAAAATGAGGAATATGATCAAAAGTGTTGAAGCATAAGTCATATCTCTTAAGGGGAGTTTTTTAGGCAAATCCATGAGATAGGAAAAGGAGAATCAAGAACTGATCAAGTATATGGAAAAGGTAAGCTCAAAATTAAAAGATGATAAAGAGAAGATCAACATTCTTGAGGATAAATTAAGGGTTACAAAGATGAATTTGAGTTTAAAATAGGAAGATTGTAGACATCTCAAGACTCAGTTAGAAAAGACAAATGCTAAGTGGATTTCAAAGCAAGGTGACCATGATGATTTAAAGTCCAATCTTGATTCTATAAAGATTATTGAAGAGCAAGCATGTAGAATGAAATATGACATGGATAAAAGGGTTAAGGAGGATAAGGAAACCATCTAAGATCTCAAAATTTTGTTAGAGACTACAAGTTCAAGTATAAGAACTAAAGAGGATGAGAGTGTTTAAGTAAAGAACAAGCTAGATTAATTGAAGGTTGAGCATGAGCAATTTTTTATCAAGGTAAACAAGATTGAGAAAGAGCAAGAGAGGTTATCTCAAGACAAGAAGGATGTAAGTACCAAGATCAACAAGAAAAGATCGATCAGGTATCCAAGTGCCATGAGGTATGAAATATCTTTTAATGGTAATTGCTATGCTTATCATAGGTTTGGTCATAAGATAAGAAACTATAGAAGGAAGAGTAGCTGGTCAACTAGAGGTATGGATAATGTACTATATTATAATTTTCATGACATGGGACATATTACTAGATTAGACCATCATATGCATGGGAAAAGATTCACCCAGGTATGGAGACCTAAGAAATTTAAGCTTGAACATAATGAACCTAAGAGACAAGATGGTATGTTTGTTGAGATTCATAATATTCATCAAGAAAAATGTATAAATGATGTTATTTGTTTCTATTATCATCAAGTTGGTCATATTAAAGGATACTGTAAAAGCAAGCTATCAAGTCATAAGAAGGTGCAATGACATCTTAGAGTGCTCAAGAAAGGTCAATCCTTGGTATGAAATCTTAAGGAAGTGGAGACCAAGAAAACTAATTTAGTTGAGCTGAAAGATCAAGGTGGATTGACTGATAAAGCAAAAGAGGAATACAATATGAATAAGGTTTAGTAATTCCAAGAGAATGAGTTATTTATCTAGATAGTAAAGGAGAATCAAAAGTTATTTCAAGTCAAGCTCAAAGAAAAGACCAAAGTGCTAATTAAAGATAATTCTGAGGTATGTAGGGATCCAAGAGAACATCATGCTATTATTGAGTAAGTTTCATGCAAAGAACATCAGTTGTCAATGCCCATTTATGAGGTTCTTTCTTTATATGAAAAGGTATGTCATGAATCTTTGTTATCTCCATATGTTGTCAATCCTATCTTAGAATAAAAGAAAAATATTATAGTGAATGAGAATGTTGATTTTATTAGGACTAAGAAGAAGAAGAACTATAAGTATCAGATGATTGAGGAAGAGAAGGAATATGATGAGTTATGGAAACTCCTAGTTTCACATTATTTTAGGACATTGTGGGTCAAGGTGTCTTTATCTAGGCTTCAAGGATACACTTGACAAGAAAGAAGAAGCATGGTGGACACCAATTGAGCTTTGGTTGATGTTTCAAGACAAGAAAGATATTTTGAAAATGTGCTTGGCTAAGGGGAAACAATGATTTTTATGTAAATACTATAAAGTGTTGTGATGGAATGATTCAAAAGATATATTCAGGGATAGTGATCGTAAAGTCAAAGTTTTGGTCATTCTTTTATGGATGGTCTAGTTGGTGAATATGGTGAAGAATGAAGTTATGTATGTAAGGTCTACAAGTAGGGACTATAGGTATGATAATATATTGATATTCAATATATTCAAAAATACCCTTAAGGTAGGGAAACATCATATAATAATCCTTTGGGAAGGAATAACTCCACAATGTCTCTTCAAGGGGACAACCTCCAATATCTTGTTACAATATAATACTCAATGCTTACTTGATATCTTCACCATGATAATCATCTCCTATATATAGACATCTATCTAACCCATGGATGGGTAACCTCCTAATCCCAATGTAGGCTGACCATTACCCATTGTACTAATTTCATAAGTTACTCCATTATCCTAATATATTGTACCCATATAACTAACTAAGGGGATGTATGCCACATTTTGACATCTCCATCAACCCTTATACATTAATATATCATATCCCTATGTACATAGCATTACTTCCCTCCTTGACATGTCTCATCCCCAAAACATAGGAAGAAACCAAATAATGAGTGTGCTTCAAATAATTGCACACTTGTCTCCAATCTAGATCATCTAGCCATCCATATGTGATCCTGGCAGGTGATAGCTCTCCAAGCTTGTTTCCAAATTCCATTGTGCTCCTCTAATTTCATTCATGACCATAATAGGTATTCTTCCATGCATAGTCACATTGACTTCCCCATTCATTCCATGTGCCATAGTATTTTTTCTTTGGAGCCAAATTATTTGAACCCTTCTCTTCTTCTTCTTCTTCTTCTTCTTCTTCTTTATCATCATTATTTATTTTCCTCTTCTTAAAATCTCAAAAAAATCACTCAAAACAAGTCTAAAAATTCTCGAATTTTTACTGTGCTTCTCTTATATCTTTATATATCTCTAGTAAAAATTTTGAATAAAAATTCCCTATATTTCGGAAGATATAACAAAATTAGTATAAACCCTAAAATAGAAATAACTCCCTCAAAACTAATCAAAAGATATCTATTTTTTTACTATGGCTTATTTGAAATATTCTCCATATCTAATTAAAAAATTGTGGAAAAATTCACAACCAATCAAAAGTTATTGATGATTCAAAAAACTAGGGTTTTGCTCCACACAAATTGCCCAAATCAAAGTTCTGATACCACTTGATAAGATCTTGATATTCAATATATGAAAAAATACCCTTAAGATAGGAAAACACCATATAATACTCCTTTAGGAAGGAATAACTCCATAATGTCTCTTCGAGGGGACAACCTCCAATATCCTCTTACAATATAATACTCAGTGCTTACTTGATATCTTTACCATGATAATCATCTCCTATATATAGACATCTATCTAACCCATGGAGGGGTAACTTCCTAATCCCAATGTAGGCCAACTATTAGCCAATGTAATAATTCCATATGCTACTCCATTATCCTAATATATTGTACCCATATAACTAAGGGGATGTGTGCCACATGTCAGCATCTCCATCAAACCATATACATTAATATATCATATCCCTATGTACATAGCAAGGTATCTAGGTGTATAATCAAGGATGGTGATTTGTCAAAATATTTTATTGCATATAAAGGTATGTTGATCCTATTCTAATGTGCTCAATGTGTGTTCAAGGTTTTTGGTCATGAAGATAAGAACTTATCAATTTTTGTTACTAAAATTGATTGGTCAAAATGATGAAGACTGAATGCAAGGTTGGTATATAGTATGAGGGGATTATTTTGTCATATTATTGGTATCATAAAGGTCTTAGATTTATATATATGAAAAATTGTGTCTGTCATGGAGTTCACAGTGTTTTGAAGATGAGATAGTTCCATGAGAGTGATAGGAAAAGGTTCTAAACCATGATGGCTTGTAAATAACAAAGGGAAATTGTTTTGAGATCCTTATGAGATTTATTCATGTTTACTTCAATTTTTTAAGTTGATCTAATAAATATATGAGATATTTTGGTGGTTTAATGAAGATATTGATTGTGTGTGGATAATATTGAAGAGATATTGGCATATCTAGTTATTTGAGAAGTCTTTTTGAAGACATCATGATCCATGTAGAGCATGGAGTTAGTGGGGGGGCTAACTCAGATAGTTTGAAAGGCTTAAACAAGTATGTATGATGTGAGGGGGATCATATGTGAGATTCATTAGTCATGCTGGAGATATGAAGATGTCTGTTATACTTATGATTTCAATCGTATTTGTATGATGACTTGATCAAACCAAGTCATGTTTTTTTGACAATGTATTGAATCCTCATACATAAACAAAGGGGGAGATTTGTAAATGGTCAAGTCTTAGGATTATAGGATTATGTAGTAGAATTTGAGAGAGAAGGTATGAATGTAATTATGTTGATTAATCATTGTTGAAAATGGTTTTAAGATTCTCAAAAGGGTACCAAAGCTTATGTGACTTAACTAAAGTCCCTCTTAATGTGTTTAAGGTAAGTTCATGTAGCTTCTTATGTTTATGTATGTTTTATCTTCATAGAAGATATGTATGATCAAAGAAGAGTGTAGTCATGAAGAATGTTTGATAATTTCAAGGTAAGAGGAGGTATGCACAATGCTAGGGGGATTTTATATCACCTCTTAGAGGTGATCTTTTCTTATTCTTGGTCATTAAAGTCTTTTCAGGTCCTTAGGATCAAAAGATTAGCCCACTTTATCATTATGTCCAAGGGGGAAAAAGCACTTAAAGAGAGAGATAGAGTATGATAATAAGATTTGTATTGGTGTTTGACATTAATGATAAAGGGGGAGATTATTGGAGGTTTGTCAATGATGTCTCTAAGGTGATCAAGGATGTTGATGAGGTGTCATGTACGCTAGAATGATAATGACAAAGTGTGCTTCAGTGTTCTTGCATGGTTCTTTAGTGGTTTTGGATAGGAAATTTATGATAATATTGATGGTATGAAAATTTTTCATAGACCCTATTGGATATTATGAGTGCTTATGTATTTGAATAAAATTCATCAGAACAATCATATGAATGTCCAAGCTCAAGTAGTCATCTTGACAGATAAGGCTGAGTAAGTAATTTGATGATGTCATATTTCACATATGTGAAGGTTTAAATATTATATTGATATATGGATATATTTAACTATGTGATATATCATATGGTTCAAATTTTAGGTCATAAGGTTGAGTGTAACAAAAATTATTAAGGTGTAATGTTGGCCTTCCAAGCAGAGTTTTACTAAGTTCCCATACTTAGCCAAATTTGTAAGAAGAGATATATAGTGAGAATTTAATCAGATCATAGATATAATGACAAGAATTTAATCAGACCAGATAAGGATCCAATGATATGGTTCAAATTTAAATAGTCAAGATTACATGTGCTAATGATATTTGTCACAATCATAGAGTTTGAACATCAGATCTAATGGTGACCATGAAACCTGTCAGATAGAGATTAATAGTGAGCACATGATCATGAAATTAGATATAAATAGTGTGAATTAAGTAAATAATTCAAAGTATTATTATATTTCATGCATAAGTACCAAGTGGTAAAAACACATTGATTGAATGGTATAGGGCACATAGAAGGCATGCAGAGCTACCAAGTGGCACAATCATGGAAGTGGGGATCTAAGATCAATGGCGAGAATTGAAAGTTAAATAATAGGATACTCAAAAGGAGATAAATGGTGTGTATTTTTACAAAGTTTATAGGGAGGATGAGATTATGTCAAAGTTTTCTATGTTTATCATTAGCATAGTGACCGTTGGAATTTGAATATTCAAATTTATGAGGGAAAACTCGTCTATAGTTTTTGAGCTATATCATTTGATATAATAAAAATTTCATGTTGATTTAAAAGGAATATTTTAATAATTATTCAATATAAATACATATAATCTAATTATAATATTTTAATGTTCTTATAGTTGTAGATGTTGAGCTCCAAATTTGACTGTGTGTTTAACCATGTTTTGCAAATATAATTGAGTTGTTATTGATAGTATTTTGATGATTCAAGATGATATAAATATTTTAGAGTATTTTATACTCAATTAATACTATATATATGAATTTTTTAGGTTTAAATAATCCATATTTATTATGAACAAAGGCTTAGAATTTGACTATGTTTATTGAATGCACTATCAATTTATGTGACCATGTTGCAGGAGTGAGTTGAAGGTGTTATAAGCATAATTTAAGAATAAAATGAGTATGGAGATGTTTTATAATTCTGAAATGATTATAATAATTCATTTTTTTCATGATATTCCCATGATCATATATGGAGAGCCAAAATAGCTTGACTATATTTTTGATGTATATGACCAATCTGAGTTGTCATTTTGAGAGAGTTGTTTTGAGTGATTAGAGATTGAGTGAAGGTGACCAATCGAAATGGATATGTTTCATAGGTCATGTATGATCTATTAATACATTTTATTGAGTATATTGTTTGAGAAAAGTGTGTGTTTACTTCAAAAGTTTGAGACCATGTTTTTTTTGTATGAGTAAGGAATCCTAATTAGTTGGTTCAAGGTATGAGTTGATGTTCTAGGTGGAATGGAACCATAAGGGAGTGATAAGGGTATATTGGAGAAAAATTGATGTGTTTGAAGCATTGGTATAGGATTAAGTATGTCCAAGTAGTCTCACATGTAACGTGTGAGTATGAAGGCCTAATTGTTTTAGGTCTCACCAAGACCTAATGGTGGTTTAGGGATAATGAAGTATTAGCCAACCTAAGGAGTGTGTGGTTATTAAATGTAACATGTATTATAAACTTTTTAAAAGGTGGTTCAAATATTTAAAGTATCTTAGTGAACCAATTTGGGTTAAAGGAAGAGAGTGGTATAAGTACAAGGTCTAATTAAACTAATTGTTCTTGTTGTGAGTGTGTGGATTAAAGAGAAGGAAAGAAAGTTTGAAAGAGAAGGTACAAGTCATTAGGGACCAATAGAGAGTAAACATTATTATTCATGATTTTCTCATCAAGGTGATGAAGGTGAAAACATATGGCATTGGACCTAATGAGCATAAAAGAGGTAGATTCAGCAAGTAAGCCCTAGGGGCTAATTGAGTGAGTGTGTTTAAGAGGATGGATTGAAGAGTAGAGTAGGTTGAGGATTGTGTACATGAACTACAGGTCATGTTGTTGATTTTATGATAGAGTTGTTTTAGGTTTTATGATTGTGTATGTGCTAATAAGTGAAGAGTGATCCAAAAGGGTGTTTTGGATGCATTACTTGTGTGTGAAATTTTGTGAGAGTGTAAAGGGGAAGAGAGTAAAAAAGATAAGTCCATCATAAGATGTAGAAGGCATTAAATTAGTGGTGGAGATCAGATCAAGGTAGCTAGGGTTGGTTTTTGGTTTCCTAAGGGGTTAGTTCCTCCTTATGGGATGGGTGTCTCACTAAATTAAGGGATGGGTGTTCCTTGATCAATTGGTGTTGGTCTAAATATTGACTCTTGTATTTATAGGACTGTAGTCCATCTTTTAAGTTTTAGTGTGTTTTTATTCCCCAAGATGGTTTCCTACGTATATCTTGTGTTATGTGCTTAATATTACTATATATTTCTTGTTATATGTAATGGTTAATTTTTATGCATCATGTTTGTATTTGCTAAATGATTGAGAGTTGGGAACTGATTTGGATTATTTGAAATCACTGATTCACCCCCCCTCTCAGTGATTGTGCATCTAACAAAGAATGCATGCCACATGAAATGGAAAAATTACTTAAAATAGTTACATATCATGATCAAACAAATAAAAGGAAGGATAAAAAGGTGGCATATTATCTTATTTTAATGTTAGTTCACATGATCATCACATTGTTGGGCACATGAAACCATCAATTTATAGACTAGGTATATCTCTACTCAATTGATTAAGATTTCATAGACAATTATGCTAACCTTAATCAATGTAAAAAGGTTTGGGAGTTATAATTTTATGAACATATTCTCTACAAGATCAAGTACCTCTATGTTAATAGTGGTGCACCTTTCCAAATACTCATTTGGGAGGTGCATTATGCTAAGACCTCAAGACACTTTGACATTACAAATACTATAGCCCCATTGTAGTCACACTTATACTAGCGAAACATACCCATATATGTGGAGTAAAACATAAATTATTTCATTATTTGTTACATATACAAGCC
Organism: Torreya grandis; assembly: GCA_037957365.1. Taxonomy (NCBI): domain Eukaryota; kingdom Viridiplantae; phylum Streptophyta; class Pinopsida; order Cupressales; family Taxaceae; genus Torreya; species Torreya grandis. The sequence continues at coordinate 2,234,677 of JARHVA010002681.1, forward strand.
CATTAAAAGTAAGTTAGGACATTACACACCTATACAGTTTCATACAAACTGTGGGAATCTATCAACATGAATTCCATGATTAGATTTCCTACAATGAGACATCAACATGATGTTGTGTTCATTATAGTGGATAGGTTTTCCAAGATGGGTAACATGGTCATTTTAAATAAGGAACTTGATAAAGTTAACAATATAAAAATCTTATTCAACCATGATTGGGTTCACTTTGGACTCCTATCATCCATTGTCTCTGATCGAGATCTACTATTTATGATTAATTTATATAAATCACTATGGGGATTGATGGGAACTTATGTGGATAAATCAAAAACATTTCATCCACATACATATGGGAAAATGAAATTTGTAAATTGAACAATTGTTCATTTATTGTGAATGTACAACCACACATATGCTCGCACCTAAGACAAAAACATTTTTTACATTCAACATGCCTACATGAGAAAATATTCATAGATCTATGGGGCATAGTCCATTATAAAAATTTATTTGGTTAGAACCTTTAGTGCATATAGACATCAACTACCACACACCAATTAGAACTAAGTCATACACACATGAATGAGAAGTAGATAAAGCTGATAAGTTCTTGTGCCACATATAATATGATAATCAGTAGGTTAAACAAATCATTTCTCACAACTAATAAAAATATAAGGAGCATGATGATGTGCCTCGTACACCTCATACATTATAAGTTGGAAATAAATTATGTCTACACATTTAGAAGAAGCACTTCAATGGTATACACAAAAATATATAGCCTATGTTATGGTCCTTACACTATTTTGAGTGTAGATAGTGAGAATACATTCATTATTGAAATGCCTCTATACTTGGGCATGTACCTAGTCTTCAACATGTAATTAATCCACTCTTATTTTACATCACTTATTGATCTAGCATTGATACAACATGATTTTGATATTGACCACAAACACTTATGCCCTATAGATAATGATAGAATCACTCAAGTGATAAATAAACACACTCACCATGGTATATAATTTTTTTTTAGATTGGTCAAAGTGGGAAAATTGTTAATCAAGATAAGTTTTAAAAATATCAACAAATTAACATGCAATCCCATAGCTCCACATGGATGCAGTGGAGACCATTTATATTCAAGAAAGAGAGAATGATCATGCACAACACACATATCTCATTTTACCTCTAAATAATCTTTTATTATAATTAATTCTTGTGAACTCATTTATTCTAAGATTTATGTTGGTCCTACACATTAGTATTTCACATGTTCATATACTTACATGCTTATCTCACACCATTTCATAGTTATACGTAATCCTATGTGCCAAACTAGAATGCAGTCCCACATGCCTCAGTTGCACCTATTTTTAGAATTAAACTCACACACTTTTCTCAGTTAAAACACATACCTTTTTTACTAATACAACTTAATGTCTTATGAAGTGTCACTCCCTAGCCCATAACCTATTAGTTATCTAGGTGGATTGTTAGCCACCACAGACCTAGAAGTTTAACTATATTCTTTGTGATTGGTAACAATTGTAAGTCATTATATTTTCATGTATAGATATGTAACATATGCATTGAACATGTGTAAATATTATTTAGGTTCTATGCCATATTAATCATAAGGATAGGTATAATTATTTATGTATCTACTCTATCATACATGAGTTGTACATAACTATATTCTTTTCCCCATTCACTATCATTGAATAGAAGATGCATTTATGCAAGTATAATATTTACACTTTAATTTAATGTGGGTTTTTTACTTTGCCTAAGTATTCCTTCCTATATTCAATCTATATAACCATAAATGTTATCTCTAATACATGAGTGTCCCTCACGAGCTTGGTTTAGGGCCCCTATAGTGTAAATCACAAAGTTTCAAAATTTAAAAAATTACAGGTTCAAGATATAATTTTAATACAATAAAAATGCATGGGAATGATATTCACATTTATATCATGACATTTAAAAAAAAATTTAAGTTTCAAGTTTCAAAGTTATAAATAGAATCTAGATCAGTCTACCACATTTTCATTCTTATTAATTTCAAGTGGGACTTGTTAGAGTCCAATGAAACTCAACATACATGGTTTCAATTTTTCAATATGTAGGCCATAATTCATGATTCCACACCTTTAAATATATATACATTACTCTATATAGTTAAATCAGAATTATAACACATAATCTTTCCAACTTAGGAACATTCAATGGTTTTTAAAATTGAGACTTGATCACTCTCAATTCATTATAATTCAAAATTTCTCAAAATTTACAATAAGGGGGGATTGAATTCTCCATATCCAAGTTATATGGAAATTATATTACATAATCTTACTTCTTATATTTTTAAAATTTTAAATAATTTTTTTTGAATTTTGAATCTTCAATATGAAAAAGTTTACTTTCAGTAGCATTGTTGTAGGTTTTAACATTAAGGAATCTTACACAATAAATATTTAATTTCCAAATACAAAGTGTGTATACGCAATTATTTTTTCATCTACTTTAATATATAAATTTCACATTGTGCATCACTAAAATAAAGTTGGGGAAAATGTAGACAAATAAATTTAATAATTAAGTGATTGAAAATGTTTGTTATTGACATCCTTACCTTTAGTCTATTAACCATTTCACTAACTCGTAATATATAAGAGATATTTTAGTGTCTTATAAGAACTAAAAATATCATATAGACATCCATATTTTAGATACATTTGTCCTTATTCATCCCACATGATCTTGTCACACATGTCTTAATAGTCTCTAGGCTTATAGGACAAGTCCATGCTAGCCAAATAAGTGCAATCTATATATACATAATATTTTAAAACATTATCAATTACTAGTGCTTTCTCTCTTATAGGAACCCATCGAGTCTCAATCTCTTTGAGTACACACCTTAAGGGTTACACAAGAAAGGGGTGGGTAGACCATTGGTGCTTTATAGGATTATTGTCCCTATACTACTACTTTCTATCTACATAACCATCTCCTAAACACATTTACCTAAGCTTTACCTCTTTTTTTCCACCCTCATCCAATAATTTTCTACCTTCGTTATCCTTCCACTAACATAAAATCCTCTTTTTATGGTTTACGATACACTGTCAGCCCCATCAACCCTGAACTCTAATTGACAAAAGTTATTTCAGGTCTACGTCAGCCCATGGTCGACCTAGACTAAGAGCTAATTTATTTTTTATCAATAAAAATAAAAAATATATTGGGTCAAACATATTGGTTAAACTTTTATGAATGACTAGGGTTAGATTTAGCTATATAAAAACCTTTATTTCATCATTTATTAAAAAAGAAAAGAAGAGATATATGTTACACATCTACTTACCCATCATTCTACTTGAGGAGCATAGCTTAAGGTTTCATATTTTTTGGAGATGTGGATAATATATTATAGAGAAGTATTTTGGATGCATAGATAGGTTGTGTAGCTTATATTTGATTTATATTTGTCACCCTTATATACCACAACAACATCTTGTGAATCACCTTGACTAAGGGAAAGATTGAGGCTCGACAGGTTCATCTTCAAAGTTACGTATTTCTAACTTTGTTCCTCCTTTTTAAGATCATATAGATTAGAATTTGTACTTCTCTCCCATGAATTTGGATTTCATATATATTTAAATGAGTATATGTATTATATGCATGTTTACTTTTTATGTTCATTACCCCCAATTTATGCCATAAGCTTTGGTGATTACTAGATTAGAATTTTACTTTACTTTTGTCATTTATACATTAATGAATATGAAAACATAGGACCTAGTTAAGGTTATTACATATTTTTTCTTGAATGGAGGCTTTGGAACCCTTCCTAGTGATATTATTATGGTAAGAGATCCCTTGGCTAGGTCTAGTAGATCCATCTTGGTCATGAACCCAAATATCTAATATATCAACAATCATAAGTGTAAGTAGGATTTATCTTCTCTGAGGTAGGATTGATTTATAGATCAGTTACATTTCCCTTTGAAAAGTTTCTAATGAACCCAACATGAATCTAACCCTTGAATGTTTTATTTCATGTTATCATATATGTCTTCATTTATATTTTTTATATATATTTCTAGTATTGTATCAAACCAATTGGTATAGTTCTAAATTTTTGTGTGCAAGTTTAACATACAATCACTTTAAAATGACTTTGTTTTGTCTATGAATGTCTTCATCAATTACATGTTACTAGATCAAATGGTTTGATACAGTTTCTTCTTTAGTTATAGATTAGCATATATTGTCAAATAGGTCAACTTTCTTTGCTATTTTATTTTACCAACATACAGGTCAAAAAACACCATGGAATAGGTTGACTATGTTTGTTATTCTTCTTTATCACATAGGGATTTATAGAACTTGGTTAAACTAGTCAACCTAGTTTGTAGAATTCAAAATCAGTAATTAAACACTACAATATAAAAAATTTCAAGTCAAATCATCTTCAATCCCATAGAGGTTACTTTCTTAGCTCTTTATCATTTTACTTCTTTCTTCAGTTCTATTTTTCACAAGTTGGCAGTCTTCAAAACTGCAACTCTATAGATAACTAGGTCGACCTAGTTGACATAGTTATGTAGTTTTCCTTCTATCTGAGAGACATAGTCAACCTAATCAAATCTAATCTTAAATACCTTGCTTCTACCGAACATTAGTGATGTAATATTTGCATACTATGTTGTCTAAACCAACTATATACTATTATCAATCAAATAATTCACATTCATTTGCTAGTAATTAATTCACATTTTATTTGTAATTATTTTCATACTTAGAGTAACTCGCATAGTCTAATTAGGTGGTTTTTAAATCACTAATTTATTTACAATATTTTATTCTTATTCACACCCAATTTACATTAAAAAATTATTAAACATTCGTCTTCATAAGGCCTACTTAGATTTTATCACCAAGGGAGAAACCAACTTGGTTTTTTGTCCAAGTATAAATACATGGTTAATGGTATATATTATCAAAGAATATGACACCCTTATCACTATGTGATTTTTAAGTGAGGAGGTAGGACCAAATGCCAAGATAGTACCATTTCTAATACAAATCCTTTTCATCCCAAATGTCTTGAAACTAACCATAAATTACTTTCTAGTTTCCTATTTCAACTAACTTTTTTTTATCACATTAAAGTCAAAATTTATAATAATATAATAACACCTAAGGTGACCAATTAGTTAAAATTTAATTTTTATTTTATTGCTTTTTCTTTGATCATTGTATGTTGTATTGTAAAACTTGCATTGGCCAACATTGATGCAAGGTTTGTGATGTGTGCCCCAGTTGGATAAATCATAGTGGTCAGATTATTTGTGTTTTTGCTTTCATTCTTGATTCAAAATTATGTTTCAAAAATTTTCCCTATTTTAAGACACTATTGTCTTAGTTGATACAGTCTCCTACAAACTATTCTACCTTCCTTTGAGTAGTATACAGTCGACTTGCCTAACTATGTCTTTTTATCCCCCTATTCAGTTCTCTATTCAATAGTATACAGTTGACCTACATGATTGTGTATCCTTATTAACTTGTTTAGCATTAATGTATACCATACATAGTCGACCTGAATGACTATGTGTCCTTATTTGTTTGTTCTCTTCCTTGGGTTATAAAACATAGTTGACTAATTTGACTATGTATCCTATTTTTTGACTATATTTGTAGCATCATCATCCTTTTTAACCTTTATCTTTCATCATAAACATACTTTTTGAGGATAACACATAGTTAACTCAACATATATGATGAATTTTCTAATCCCAATAGGTTTCCCTATAAATAACTTGTGGCTTCCAATTTAGATGAAAGTAATGTGCATGTGGCCACTCTCACTAAAAATTATGGGACTCTTCCTCATGCCTCTTCAGTTCATAACCCTATTTTATCCTTGAATTAGAGTATACCTTGGAAATGATTTTATTCATTAATTAATTTCCTCAACATCAAGAAAAATATCCTTCCACTATTTACAACCTTATGATAACTGGTCAAGAAGAAGAATGCCATTTAACTTCTCCCACATTATCACATGGATTTAGGAGTGATAGATTATTTGCTTCTCAACCTCTTCTTTCTATTTTAACTCCTTATCATACTATGACCTCTTATTCCTTGATTTATTCTACCTCGATGCCAAGTACTTATACTAACATGATAGGTTCCACATCTAGTGGTCCTTTTTAAAGACCCACCCTTCTCAACCACTCCACTAGTGCATCATTTTCTACCCATGATATCCTTGCCACTAGTGTTTATTTTTATTCTAATCCTTCTACTAGTTTATCTTTTGTAATAAGGCTAATCATACCATTAGTGTCTCCTTTTATACCAATAGCTCTCAAGTCAACAATGCTGCACATGACACTACTCACAGTGGTACCAAATCCACTAATACTAATTCTAATACTTCACATGTTGTACAAACTAATAAAAAAACCACTAAAACTCATTAAATTTTATTGTAAAACCTTAACCAAATGAATTATTTCAAAGATAATAATGCTAACCAAATGATGTAAATGAATAATCACCTTATACACCTCTAAAATCAACCTCAATAGGTTCCATGGGGAGTGTAAAATAAAAATTACCCCCCATTCCCCCTTCAAGATTCCCATGGCAACCTCATTTGCCAACCATTTCTTGTTAAAAAATAACTAAACATCTTTAAAACAAACTTCTTACACCTCAAATTTCCAACATAAATATAGGAGCTATCACCCCTACCATTAGTTACAATGGGACACCTAATCCTACCTTACATTAAAAAACATTTGGAAATCTATACAAAGATTGGGTCAAGTTAAACACTTTTAATGCTACAAAGATATTAGTAAAAACCCTCTCTAAAGATGATTTAGATTAGTATAATCAACTCAATTCTAATTATATCACTAGTTTGGAAGATCTAGTTAATTATCTAGTAAAATAATTTAAAACTAGTGACCTCCCTGAGAATACCTTAGCTCGTTTATCAATTGTAAGAAAATTGAGACTAAAACCACACAAGATTTCATTAAATGGTGGAAGACCTTGTTTAATAAATGTGATCAAAACATGGTGGATGATAACCTCTTTCATCTATTCACCAACACTCTCTATCTTAAGTTAATATATTTGGTTATGACTTTCTCTCTCTCTCTCCATAAACTTTAGAAAAGGCCCTTAACCAAGCCAAGCACCAAGATTTTCTCATGAATCAATTTGAGACATTCCAACCTCTTATGGGCACTTGCATGCTCATTAAAAATAAAAATTGTCATACTACCAATGATGGTGTGACTGATTATTAAGATACCATTCACAATATTCAATCCATTTCTCTTGACCCTAATTTGGTAAAATCTTCTCCTTTAAACCACACCCCTAATCCTCAATTTTATTAAATAAACAACATCAATGTTCATAAGCCATTATCCTTATCAAAAAAACAAAAGTGTCTACCAAGGCCTCTTTCTTGATAGCTTAATCCTAATCACCCCATGAAATCATGGTATGATCCAAATAAATTATGTTGGTTTCATGCTAGTTGGGGTCACTCTCATGAAAATTGTAGTCAATTATGTAACTTAGCTATAGGTTTCCTCCTTGGTCTAAATTTTGATCACAATTATGTCATTCATAAATGTCAACAAGCCTATGACATTTCCTTCAAATCTCATGAAACACAAAATATGAATCAAGCTTTGAACTAGGCTAATGATCATCTATCTATTTACAAATATCCTCTTCTAAACCATCAAGACAATAATGACAAGCATAACCCTTCTACCAATAATGTTAAAAGCATTAAAAACTAAACTATAGAAGATAATGTGGTAAATATGACTAATATGTAAAGGGTAGTTTATTTCATCGATTCTCATTCTATGCACTAACTATCCCAAATTTTCCACATTATCCAAGATTCTTCCCCAACTCACCTAAAAATTTGGGACGATAGGACCTCATCTCTTTTTAAGAACAAATTCTAACACCTCCATTAGATAACACCTCTCATACTATTTCTATAATTTTCCAAACCTCTTTACCCATCAAAAACATCATTCAACCTTTTAATACTATTTCTTCAAATCAATCCCAAAATAAACCTAAATCAACTACCCCTTTCTCTCAAGACAATCAACCAATTTGTTCCCAAACTAAACCAACCACAGTCTATCAAAACAAATTTACATTAATTTCTAATCCTCCTTCCTAGGATCTCCTTCAACATTACACACCTCTATCCAGTAGTCCACCCATGGGTTATGATGAATGGGACCCTATCATATATCTTACCAATCTCCCATATTAAATTTCATTTCTCAAACTCATGTGGACTTCTCTGCATCATTACAATTGCCTTATGCAGCTCCTATTCAAAATGAACACCCCCTATGCTCCCCTATTAAGACATGAAGCTACTTTATCTAGGTTAGAAGAGATCATCCTTCAACAATGTGAATAGATGTCTATACACTTTGATGAATTAATAGACACTTCTCTCTTTCTAAAATTTCCTATTGCTTCCATGATCCCAAATGATATTCTACTTCATACGGATGATCCTCCCCTCTTTATAAGTGTCTAAATTGGTGACATCCAAGTCAAGCATGATCTAATTGATGAGGTTATAAGTACTTATGTTGCCTCTCTTGACTTCATTAAAACCCTTAGATAATCCAAGTGTAATCTTAAGTCCACACACAACATGTGTCAAGGTTATGATCATAGGTAAATGCCTCTTTTAGGCCATGTGTGGCTCTCTATTACCATCCCACCTGTCACTATTTGAGTGAAGGTTATGATATTCAATTTTCCTCTTTCCTAAAATATCATTCTTGGTAGGCCATGGACTCATTTCATGAGGGATATCACCTATTCTACCTACCAATGTGTAAAGCTTCCTCATAATGGTGCTATTTATATTATTTAAGGTGACATTAATCCTTATAATTTTGAACAATTCCAAGATTATGGTGTATGTAAAATTCCAACCCTTGAAACCTTGTCGAGTGTTCCATTCCATGAATGTTAATGTTTTAATTTCCTTGTCAACTTTATGTGAGGTTATCATGGTCACCCTAAAATCATCAAGAATATACCACCTAAACTCTTATATTATAATGATAATGAGCCAAATGAGATCAAACTCAAGATAAAAAATCTATATCTCTCTCCTCATCTCATTTCCTAGCTTCCACCATATTTGAATATTTGTTCCAGTCAACCACCTAGCAATGACATACCCATAGTCTTAACTAAGACTAGGCATTTTATTTACCATGTAAACTTTGATGAGAAAGTCATACCTACTTGTGTCATTTATCTTCATACACCTAACTATGATGATGGCTACACTTTAGATGATCCATTCTTAGGAGGTCTTGTTTAGGCCAAAGAAGTTGAAATACTTTGTTATAGTTATTCTTTGTTTTAGTGTTTCCATTTATATTATCTCATTCTATCTTATATAGTTCCTAGCTTTAACATTAATCCTCTTATTTTTAAAGTAAAGATGGTGCATTTCACTTCAAACCTCTAGCTTTTAAATAACCTCTTAGGATCATGCTTATGGATCATGTTATGACTAGTCCTTATCACTTCACTAGATACTAGGATCTCTATATCCTGCTTCCCCCTGAGTCTATTGATATTATATTTAAGCCCTCCATGCATCTTGCTCATCCATAAGCTAATATTATTCCATATACTATTCCCACTCTACCCTTAGCTGAGTCTCTTCCTACTTCTAATTTTAGTTTTCCTTCAGATGAGCCTCACCAAGTCTCTCCATTAGCACCACCTCCCCTTGGTGATAGCCTACTTACTTTATTACAACTTGCTCCTTTACCTACCTAATGGGTTGATCAATCATACTATGACATTCATAAATTTATCAATCATTATACTAGAGATTATAGACATACTAGCCTTCTCCAACTTTGGCTTTCACTCCCTCTGTTAGTATACCCACGAAGTCTACTAACAAGCATATTTGTTGCTTTCACAAAATAGATAATAATTCCTCCACCCATTGTAAAAAGATTCAAAAATATATAGATATATTATGTCATGTGCTCCCTTATCCTATTTACAAAGCTATACCTCCTCCTAAGTTATTACCTAAGTATATTCCCAGACATGGAGAGGTATATTGCCTATGGTGTTGGAGGTACAATCACTAAGATGGGGGTTGAATAAATTATACAAGATTTTTAAAAGTTCAAATTTATTCCTTTCAAACTCTTAATCAATGACCAAAAACATTCATAAAGCACACAATATGTTCATAATAATGAACAAGAAATATGATGCAAGGTCACACACATAATACAAGATCTATGTGGGAAACCCTCTTAGGGAATAAAACCCACTCTAAAGCTTGAAAACATATGGACTACTTATCCTATGAGATGATAAAAAACATGAGACCTTTTAGTGAAGCACACACTTCACAAAGAGTACCCACTCAACATCTTGTGAAATCAATAACTATAAAACTCTGATTGTAGATTAATATAATTGGAGAAACAATGTAAAACACCTCTCTTTCAACTCTTCATACACTCTCAAACTTGAACATACAAGTAATTCATCTAAACACTCTTTTGGATCACTCTAAGCTTCTTCTCTCATCCTTAATCTATTATGTATTTCAGTCCATCCGTTGAGCACGCTATCTTTGATCTCTTTCCTTTATCTCTATCTTTTGCTTTCTCAATTACATCCACTTTCAAGTCTAGAAACCATTTCCTTGGTCTCCACTATTTATAGAGTCCTCATGAATATTATCTTCTTGGTCAGCCATTAGAATTACCTTAACCCTTAATAAATATAACAAGCAAACACATAAATCAAATCCATTATCACAGGTCATCCATAGTATCCATGAATCACACTTAAGCAATTACACCTTTCAATTAGGCCTTAATAGCCCTTATAGGTCTCATGGAGACCTATTCACCCATTTATGACTTCATCAATAAAATTAAGAACACAATATCTCTTTTAAATACATGGGTCCACTCCATATGACACTTATGACTTATTCAAATGAATGCTTCCACCAAAACACTCTTCTGCTAAATCACAAATTGCTTAAACAATATTCTGTATATAGAAACACCATGAATGAATAAATAGTCAAATTCAAATCCCCATAACTTTTAATTTACAAACATTTAGACCTTTTAACTAGATTCTCTAGATGTTCCTTGAAGTCTTCTACAAATTTTATTTTTATACCATGATGAAATTCATCCTAGATCAAAAGATATAGCTCAAAAAATGTGCACTAATTTTCCTTTGGAAATTTGAAAATTCAAATTCCAAAAGTCATTGAGCAAATGTTAAACATTAGACACTTTGACCTCATCTCATGATCCTTGGTAACTTTAAATAAATATGCACCATTTATCTCCTTAGATCATCTTGGTATTTATCTTTCAATACTCACCATTGATTTAAGATCCTCTCTTCTATGATCATGCCTCTTAGTAGCTTTGTATGCCTTCTACACATATTGAATTTTTAACTCAATGAACTCCATCAATCTCCATTTATATGAGCACTCACATGCTATTGATATTCTATCAACTCAGTGAGATTAAGACACATGTCATAAGTGCATTTAATCTTGGGAACCTTTGATAATTTGAATTCATGCACATCATTAGATCACAATCTGGATGATGAACACTCATCATTAGATCTACTGACTAGTGACCTTAGACTTTAATGTAGTTAAACTTGATGGTCTCTGGACCATCATAGTCTACAAAATCAACTTTGAAGTTTATATCTTGAGCTAGAGAAAAATTCAAGAGTCCAAATCTTTAGGGTACCCTCTTGACACTATAGATAACATATCTATGAAATCCTTTAACATCGATTGAATTTTTGAGTATCAACATTAAATGCATAAAATTATTGGTTCATTCATATCTACATGATATGCAATGATGGTCTAGCTTCTCTTAAGATGGAATATGCATGTTTCTCATTCCAAAAGATCAAATGACATACCAAAACTTCATCAAGACATCTATATATGCTTCATAACCTCTTCTTTGTCCTTAAAAACCTATACATATTTCATATATTATCCAAGATGACAAACACAACTTTTTTATCATTAATGCACTAATATCTCATACTCTCTTTGACATCAATGACAAACTAACATCAATGACCATGTTCAACAATCTCCCCCTTTGTCATTGATGGTAAGACACCCTTAGAATGACTTATTACTTATTTGAAGTTATTCATTATGATCTTTCTCCCCTTTAACATTAAGGACAAAGGGTCTCTTCCTAAACATGCCAACAAACATTCCTCAAAATTATGTATGAATTTACATACTATTAAGATGATCATGATACTTACATACTTTCAAGAATATGAATCAATTCCTTCCCCTTTGACATGCACCAATCTAAACTTGGACTTCTCTGATCCTTGGACCTAACAAACTACTCATAGAGATTATAGATCTCCCCCTAACATCATTCTCATCTCTTCAAGCCTCTCAAATTATCTGAGTTAATTCCCCTTAACTTCATGCTCTATCTAAAAAAGATAATCTTTAATAAGTCTTCTAAAAAAACTAGGTCTGGTAACAACACTTCAAATAATATGGATCTCATAGCAACAAAATAATTGCCTTTTATCCTCTACAATCCATCATAGTTTAGATCCTTTTCAAAAACACTCTCATGGAACCATGGCATACACAACTTGTCATAAACATAACACTAAGACCTTCTTCATGATAAAAATAATATGATAACACAATCTCCTCTTACTCAAATGACCTTTTAATGATTCATAAACAAGGAGATGAATCCCAAGTTTTATCTTAGATACTTAAATATGGCCTTTTTCAATGTTTTAGTCATAATCTCTATAAGTTATTTTTTAGACACATATTCTAATTTAACAATTTGATTACTTAACTATTATCTTTTAAAATGATATCTAATAGGAATGTGCTTAGTTTTTTAGTGCATACCAAAATTCTTAGAGATACTAATTGCACTAGTATTGTCACAATAGATAGGACAAGGTCTATTTTGTCTTACCTTATAATATTCCAAGGTTTGTTTCATCCATAGTACCCGAATGCAATAGGAATCAATAGATATATACTTAGCTTCTATAGTTGATAGAGATATAGAGGCTTGATTTTTTTCTTAGCTAAAACACCAAGCATTCACCCATGAAGAAGACACCACCACTGGTACTCTTCTTATCATCTACACATCCTACCCAATATGTATCAATATATATTTTTAGAGTTAATTCTTTACTCTTGGGGTACCATAATCGATTCTATATTGTTCTATTAAGATATCTTAAGATTTTGTTGACTACTTTCAAGTGAGATTCTATGAGATCAGCTTGAAACCTTATTACAAGGCCCCCTTCTTGCATGATATCAGGGCTAGAAGTAGTATAGTATAAGAGACTTCCAATCATGAATCTATGTAAAGTTTGATAAAATTTTGGTGAGTCATATTATTTACTTAACTTACATCCAATGATCATAGGAGTACTCATTGGCTTAAAATCCAACATGTCAAACTCTCTCAGTACATCTTCAATGTATTTTTATTGTGAAATGAATATACCTTCATTAAATTGGTTAATTTGTAAACCTAAGAAGAAATAAAGTTATCCTAGCATTGACATTTCAAACTCAATCTTCATAGCATCTACAAACTCTTTACTCATATTGTCATTGTCAGAACCAAATATTATGTTATCAACATAGACTATTAGAAGTAATTGATGAGTGACTTTTGTCTTGATATATAAATTATTATCATCTATCCCTCTTTTGAAGGCTTGCAATTTCATATCAAGATCTAGGAGCTTGTTTAAGACCATATAAATCCTTCTTTAGTTTATAAATATAGTCCTGATTACTTGTCATTAAAAAATGTTTAGGTGGCTCAATATAAACTTCTTCATCTAAGTTGTCATTAAAAAATATAGATTTCACATCCATTTGGTAAACTTTGAAACCTTTAAATTTTTCTTATTATAGAAAGAGTCTAATTTATTCCTTTCTTTATACAAGAGCAAATGTCTCATCAAAGTCTATTCCTTCAACTTGAGCATATCCTTTACACACTAGTCTAGCTTTATTTATTGTGACCTTTCCTTTCTCATTCATCTTGTTTCTAAAAAAAAACTTAGTTCCTATCATATTTTTATCTTTTGGCCTAGGAACCAAACCCCATGTTTCATTTTTTACTATTTGATCAAGTTCTTCCTTTATGGCAAATGTCCAATTATCATCTTTGATATCTTCTTAAAAAGTTTAGTGTTCAATCTTGGATAAAAAAGCTATGTCTTATTGATTATGATTGATCAAATTTCTCCTCTTAGTCTGTAAATAGCAATCACATCTCTAATAACTTGGGAAACTAGATGATCCTTTTATATTCTCTTAGAAGGGGATTTAGTATCATGTCTTACTTCTTCCTCTTCATCATCTAATTAACCAGGTATGCTTTCACTATCTAAAATAACATCCTCAGTAGTGTCAATTATCTACAAGCTAGGATTCTTGATGTCACTTGATGATGAGGCCACTAATTTCTTACTTTTATATCCTCACCCATGCTTATTATATGTATTTTTCCATGTAAATCCCATAACTATCCATCATTAATGCAAATGAATGAATGAAGTTATGATATATATATATGTTATGTTATGAATTATTGATGGTTTTTTCTTGATTGAGTTATATTAGTGTGACTTTATCTAACAAGCATTTGAAGAAAATGAAAGGATATAGAATCTTGATAAGCCATAACTACTATAGGCTACCTATAAAAACTATAGGCTTCACCTACAGGGTGCCTATAGCCACTATAGAGTGCCTATTGTAACTATAGGCTTTACCTATAGGTTATTTGTAGCCACTATAGAGTGCTCATAGAAACTATAAGATTCACCTAAAGGTTACCCATAGCCACTATAGAGTGCTTATAAAAACTTTAGGATTCCCTTAAAGGTTTCTCATAGCCATTATAGAATGCATGTAGCAAATGTAGGCTTCACCTATAGGTTGCCCACATCCACTATGAAAAACAAAGCTATTATTGAGATCTCAAAGATACATCTAGTTGTCTTGGGAACTAAATGGATGATTGGAAAGAATCATAGTTATTTTATAGATTCTCTACATGCAAAGAAATATTGGATGTGCTACCAAAGATGAGAAAGATAAGGATAATGAGGAAAGACAAAAAGAAATAAAACAACAAAATAGTATTCCTTGTCTCTAACCTAGTCAAACTTAAAAAAAGTAACTTCATTTACTAACCACTTAAAAGTTGATTGGGGTAGTTTCTAAGTATTTGTATTTTTCCTAGTTTTGTGTTTTTGATTAAGAGTTAATAAAACACCTTTTGTATTTAATGGTACAACCTAGATTAGATTAAGAGTTAGTTAATTTTAATAGATAATAACATAAGTATTGAAACTATAGCATTGCATTTTGAATATTTTAACTTCTTGTAGCAATCTCTAATTGCTACAAAATTAATTAATGAAAAGATTAATTTTATGATAAGTTTGTGAATTCTCTCAAAGAAGGATTGTAACTCAGTTCTAAATGAGGAAGGGCCCCTCATAAAGAGTTGTAGTGAAGATCCTAACTCTATTTAGCTTTAAATGTGTTGTGTAAGTTGATTTTAATTAGTTTGATTATATAAGTGTGATGCATGTGTGACTCATAAGTGTGAGGTAATTTTTTAGTTTTGTCATAGTAATTTCATAGTATATCCATCTAGTGAATTATAGATAAATTCATTGTATTGTAACCAAAAAAGTAAGATGATTTTTGAATCAATAATGCATATATAGTGCTGATATCCTTAAAGAGCATACACACTTTAAGTTGATAATTAATGTTAATCAGACTTAAGAATATAGTATTCACTAGGTAATTAGTCGACATAATATTTTGGCACCATTACTGAGGAGGGTGTCAATTATTGTTTCTAAAATCAATCATTAAAAATATTTTATTAATTCACTATTCTACCCAACTGAGCAAGTTGAGTGAGGACACTACAGTGTCTTATGCTAGATGTCTATTTTTTGGACATATACTTTTAGCCAAGAAAGTGGAGTGAGGGCACTACGGTGTCTTATGCTAGATGTCTAAGTTTTTAGAAGTAAATAATGTATAAGTTATTTAATTCATGTTTCTAGAATTTATTTCCTACAAAATTGATTTATTTTTGGTAAAGTGTACTTTTAATTTTCTTACTTTCATTTCTTGCTTTCTAGAATAATTTTCTTGATTTCTATAATAATTTTCTTGCTTTCATTTCCTACTTTTTATAATAATTTTCCTACTTTTAGTAAATAATTTTTACTACTTTCTAAAAGTAGAATTTTAATTCCTAATTATTTTGATTTCCACACTCCTTTATTTCCACATTATTTTTTAGTCTAAAACAACCTCTAAAACATGAAAAAAATGAAAAAAAAAACCTTATGTAGGAAGGGATAGGACAACTAAAGCAGTGGTATAACATTTATGTAGAGAGAAAGAGATTCTCGAGGGAAATTCTTACCAAACAAGCCATAATTTACTACTAGGAAAGAACCAAAAATACCGGCAACAACTAAGATTACTATTGAATAATATACAATAAACTAGAAGGCTCTTGAAGAAGTATACACCATAAACCAAAGGAGTCAACTTGTAGAAGAAGCATTATTGGTTTTGAGAAAAAAATAGAAGTAGAGAAAGCATTAGCTGAGCTCTTAAGAAGAAATGAAGGAGAGAAACTACATGAACCAGACACTCCAAAGAGTAACATATTTACAACATTTCAACAAGGCTTTCTTGATCAAATCAAAGGAATCTTAGGAGAATATTTAGACCCTTCATCTAGTAAAAGGGTTGAGGATCAACAAATAAACATTTATTATCATGCTAACCAAGGGATTGACATAGAATTTGAAGATGAGATCATGATTACTTTTAGTATCCATATCACAATAAATTATGAGTAGAGAAGGAGACTTTATGGATGACAATGGGACTCCAGACATAGTTACTTTTGAATTTATTATTCTAAATGCAACAGGTGTAACACAAATGAAAAATATTCTACCGTCAGCCTTGCCTAATTTTAGAGGTACATTATTAGAAGACCAAACACATTTTTTTTCAAATTTGATATCCTATATGGAAGCTATGAATACAAGTAGGATACATAAAAATCAAAACTTTTTCTAGCTACTCTCAAAAACTCAACACTTCTCTAGTTTATGGGACTAGGAAATAATTTGGTCCACACTTAAGAGGACATGAAAAAGAAAAATTTGACCAAGTATCAGGAATATGTAAGAGAAAGAAGTTATATAAGAAATGACATATTTAGGATGACTCAAGAGGGGGATTAATCCTTGGAGGACTATGTTGAACAGTTCATGTTTAGTGTACAAAAATTTAACCAAAGCACACTTGGAGAAGAACCTTTAAAATCATCTTCCTAAAAGGAGTTAGAGAAGATTGTTTATAAGCTCTAGACCTAATGAGTGGAGGGGATATTTCCCACCTACCATTCTCAAATATCAAAGAGCTAAGCAAGAATTATTCTAGATCTACCATAAACAAAGTCAGGGGTAGCAAGTTCCCATTGGTAGCTACAAATGGCGTATCAAAAATTGAGGTTAGTAACCTATTACAAGACATGACATATGATATCATTATCCATTTGGCCACCCAACTGGATAGCCTACACTGAAGACAAAATCAATTAGCTTTAGATTAAGCCTTCACCATTTACTGTCCAGACTTTAAGAAGAAAAAGGCTAATTATAGATGTCAAGAAGTTTAGGATAAAGAAGCTCACATCATAGCTGAAGAACTAGTAATAATAGAGCTACACACTATAGGAGATAGTGACCAAATTTTCTATGTTACATAAAGAAGGCCGTGGGTTCAATGACCACCTTATCAAGGTATGGGATAAAATCCACCTTTTGGAAATTCTACCTCATTTAATTCATAATTTGCAAATGCTACTTCTAATTAGACTAGTCCTTAGATGAACATTCTACCTCCTAATTCTAGCTGGCAGCCACCTTAAGCAAGCTACCCCACCACCTCTTGGTAGCCTCCATAAAATGTATCCCCATCTTGGATACAATCTTGGCAACCACCCTAAGGCCCACCCTTCACAAACCAGTGGCAACAACCCTAAATACCTAATTAGCCATGGGGAAGCTCTCTAGGAGGATTCCCTCCACAACAAAAATAATTACCTCCTACTCTTATGCCCAATACACAAGTTGTACCCAAGCCTAACTAGATACTTACCCAACCTATATAAAATCCTACAAATAATTTAGTGTAATCTACATTCAGTACCGAGCCTATTCAGTACCCGACATACACGGTGAACATCAATGAAGTTTACCTCCATTCAGGGAAAGTTATACCACCCCCAACACCACCCATAATAAGGGAGTTAGATCATGAAAGATTAGAAGAACATGATAACCCACCTCCATCACCTCAAGAACTCTCTGAAATAGTAAATAAAGTTGTTGATGAAATAACCCCCCATTTCTAGAATGTCTCAGCCTACAACACCATACAATTGAACTTGAGTTTGATTTTATGTGATAAATTAATAATGTTTGTGTCAAAATCCCTCTATTCTAGGCCATCAAGGATGTACCAAAATATTCCAAAGCTGTTAGAGACCTCTATTTATGAAAACTAGGAAGGAAGAAAAAATATCTCAATACTATACATGTGAATGGCTAGCTAGCAAACATCATGCTGGGGAACACCCTACCAAAGAAATATTTAGATCCAGGATGGCTAGTAGTACAGTCTAGATCCATGACTATCAACTATCCAAGACATTGATGGACCTAGGGGCTACAATAAATGTAATGACAACTAAAACTATGTAAAAAATATAGTTAAATAATATTCATCCCACACTTACATTGTTATAAATGGCTGACAGGTCTACATTCAGACTAGAAGGAGTCATTGAAGATCTTGTCATCATTTTAGATTCTTGGGAGTATCCTACATATTTCATTGTGATATAACTTTAATCTAATTTGGATGGATATCCTCTTATCTTAGGATGACCTTGGCTTGCCACACTTGACACTTTTTTAAGCTATAGATTAGGTGACATGATGATATCTAATGACAACCACACTAAAAATTTGGTCTTTTATTCCCTAACACAACCAATTTTCACACCCAAGCATTCATTATGGGGTAAATAAAATAGGTAGAGAAACCTTCCTTGATTCTTATATTTACCATAGACCATGCATGCACATTAGTTGATCAGGAGGAAGATACCATTCTCTCCAATGTTTTTTAGTATAATTATCAAACTCTTTCTAAAAATCTCAACCACTTGCAATGTGTTGAGTACCCTTTTTATAGCTTCTAAGAATTGGAAAATTTTGATGCATCTATATAAAAAATATTCCACCATTTACTACCTAATAGATGTATCCAAACCATATCGATGAGCAATATAGAAATAATGAAAGCACTCTCACAACAAATTGAAATCTTTCCATAAAAAAACATTGCTTATTAATAACAAGTTGGAGTTAAATGAGAAAAAGTGCCTAGTCAGCATGTTGCATGCAAACCAGTGTGATTTTGCTTAGGATTATGAGAATATAAAAGAATCAACCCATAAACATGAACACATAATATCTACATCAAATAAGAGTGCCAACCAATCAGACAACCATAATGTAGGATGAATCCAGCTCTTTAAGAAATAGTCAAAATAGAATTACAAAAACTCTTGACTGCTAGATTTATATATCCCATCTCAGATAGTGAATGGGTTTCACCATTTTTAATTATAAAAAATAAAAATGAAGAATGATGTGTATTCATATATTATAGAGAACTCAATACATCAACTAGAAAGGATCACTTTTTCTACCCATCATTGATCAAGTATTGGACACACTAGCTAGGAAGAAATATTTTGCCTTTTTAGATGGCTCCAGTGGTTATAACCAGATTAGAATTACTCTTGAGGATCAGGGAAAGACCACCTTTACTTGTCCTTGGGGTACTAATGCTTATGTTGTATTACCCTTTGGGTTGTGTGATGTTCTTGCAATATTCCAGAGGGTTGTCTTGAGTATCTTTATAGATATGGCCAATGAATATGTAGAAATCTATATAGATGACTTCATTATCTAAGGAGAAACATTTGATGCGTGCCTCAAAAACTTGGGAAAAGTGATGTATCACTATCAAGAGCACCATCTATCTCTCAACCATAATAAATGCTACATGCTTATGATAGAAGGTATTGTTTTAGGCCAACACATATCTACTGAAGGAAATAATGTTGACCCTACAAAAATCAACATCATCAAAAACTTTCCTTTTTCTCAAAAAAAAAAAATGTTAGGAGTTTTTTAGGACATGATGGTTACTATAGGAGATTCATCAATAATTTTAATAAAGTATTAGTACCATTGTTCACCCTTCTAACTAAAGATGTTGAATTTCTCTAGACTCTTGCCTATGATATAGCCTTCAAACAATTGATAGAATTATTTCCCACCACCCTTGTTCTACATGGTATTGATTGGAATATTTCCTTCTACATTCACACAGATGTTTTAGATACTATCCTCAAAGTTTTGCTTAGCCAGAAATAGGAAGTACTCAACTATGCCATCTATTTTATAAGCAAAAACCTATAGGTAGTAGAATTAAATTACATAATTACTAAAAAAGAGTTCTTGGTAGTAGTTTATGCTCTCAAAAATTTCCATCACTACATCACAAGGTATTAGGGCTTTGTTCATACTAATCATACAACCATTCGATACCTTATAAACAAACCAAATGTTCTAGCTAGAGTGATAAGATGGTTTCTCTTATTACAATAATTTGATATCACCATTATAGATAAGCTTGATCGGGACAATGTGGTGGCTGACTTTTTATCACATCTACAAACTCCTAAAGAAGATACCTTTGTAGATGACTCATTTTTAGAAGATCACCTATTATCTCTCACCCTTAACACATCTTAGTATGTTGATATTACTAACTACCATGTAATAGGGCTACTTTCACAACACTTCTTCCCTAAACAAAAGAGAGCTTTGATTCATATAAGTGTTAGATATTCATGGCTATCCACTACATTAGACCTAACTCCATCCTCAAAAGATGTCTCAGAGAAGATGAAGTTTTAGATATCCTCAAAGCCTATCATGATGAACCCTATGGTGCCCACTTTGTAGCCAAGCATACAATAATTGAAATTTTAAATATAAATACTATTGGCCCTCACTCCATAAAGTTGTAATAAGATATACTACTCATTGTGATAGATGTCAGCATATAGGGAGAAACACACATTTAGATGAAATGCCTTTGTAGCTCCAGATGGTGCTTGAACTATTTGAAAAGTGGGGCCTAGACTTTATAGGACCTTTTGATCTAAAATCCAAAAATAAAGAGTATATCCTTATCTATACTGAATATGTCACTAAATAAGTGGAAGTAAAGGCTCTTACACATGATAAGGATGAGAAGGTAGTAGCTTTCCTCTATGAATAAATATTCACTAGATATGGCATGTTATGAGAAATATTCATTGATCAAGGACCCCAATTCACTACTAATTTAATTACCGCCTTAGTCCAACAATATGAGATCATGCATAAGAAATCAACTCCATATCATCTACAATCCAATGGGTAGGTAGAAGTCACCAACAAAGAGTTAGAAAATATTTTGACAAATATTGTTAGTCTATCTCATAAGGATTTAGAGGCTAGGCTTCCTGAAGCTATGTGGGCTTATCGAATCACATAGAAGACCACTATAGGCATCATTCTATATGAGTTGGTCTATGAAAAGAAACTTGTCTTGATAATTGAATTTGAGCACAAGACCTTATGGAAAACACTAGAATTTGGGATGGATATATTTAAATCCCAAAAAGAAAATATTTTGTAGTTGAATGCCTTAGATGAATATAGACAATAGGTATTATAGAACATAGAGCTTATACAATAGTAGTAGAATGGATGGCATGATAGGTACATTAATACCAGGTAGTTTAATAAAAGAGATTGGGCCCTTATTTTTGACTCCACATATAAGGATCATAATGGAAAACTTTAGACGAGATGGCTTGGTCCTTTTGAGATTGAGCATGCTTCTGACAATGGTATAGTACAACTCCAAACCATTCATCTAGTAAGATTCTATCTACTAGTCAATGGCCATAGACTTAAGTTGTATAAAAGGCCACTCACTCAGGAAGAGTTTACCAATCACATAAACTATAAATTATAAGATGGATACAATGATGTAATAGATAGGCATGTTATCTCACTAGACAAAGGGAGAACCACTCCACACTCAGATGAAAAAGGAGAGGAGGACACCCTTACCCTCCTTTGGTAGATGAATGAGACCTTCACCTGGGCCTTGACTAGAGATCCTTCTAGAATACTTGACAAGGACCCTGAATAAATATTCTACTACAAATAGTAGTTAGATTAAAATAAAAATAAAAAATAAAAAACCCAACAATGAAAACCCATTTTTTGGGCATTATTGGTAGCTTCTGGGTAGAAAACTAGCCTACTGACTATCCAGATCTATAAGATGAGCCTAAGTAGAAAATTGACTTCCTAGCTATGTAGGGGTAAAATAAGTTGCAAAGAAATGACAATCATTTAGAACACAACTATTCATGTCACCATGGGTTTTTTGTAGTTTCTACATGCACCTTTGCCACTGAAGGTTTCACTCCAGTTGTAATGGAAAATTTTGTATTTGCTATGGGCACCTTCTACATAGTTGATCATCACTTTGTAGCTTGCTACGGGATTCACTTGTAGCTATTTTAGGTACCTCTTTATGCCCATTCTCACCTTTCTATAAAGCATGTAGGATAAATCCTCCTATAACTCTCACCTATGGCTTGTCTATTAGCTTTTGGGCACAGCCTTATGGATGAATGAAGAAGGTGTAGAGTAGAAAATATCACATTTATTACTTAAAACCACACCTAAATACCAAACTATAGAGCCCCAATAAATCATACACCTTTCCTCTCCATTTAGAAGTGTTGCAGATTACAATTTAAACTGATAAGGACACCCATGATTCATTTTTAGTTTCTGGTCATGTCATGGAGATTATTTCACTATTTTGACCAATGAGATCTTATATCTCTTTGGCACATAGATATCATGTTTGAAGACCTTGCTGATTACTATAGCCAAGTCCATTAGGTAAATAAATTGCTTGACATAAGTAGCATGAAGATAATTATCATCCAGTTCATGCAAAGGAAGGTCACTAAGTGGAAACACCCTCAGCTACCCACTTTCATAATCCTCCAACCCATTAATTGGATCATCCAAATTTTCAATAATCACCTTATGGTAGGAAAGCAATTATCTCCCATTTAAGTTTTCAACCTTTGTCCCTATTTCATGTAGGCTATCATACAACATATGCACATGAGTTATGGGTATCATCAACACCTAACCACTGATGATCTCCTAATCACTCCACAAGGGGTCCACTTTAGTGTAGTTATAATTTCCATCCCAATCATTACATCCCATCATTCATTCACATGCAAACACTTGCATGCCAACATACATGTGAATCCTTGAGAACACTATTAATAAATAAGTACACCAAATATTTAATCATTGCAAATATTTTCATTATTTTAATATAGAACGTATAATATTAATAACCATATCAAATCATGAATTACATCATTCATTTCATGTCCATCACATCACCTCTAAACCTAAAATTATACTCCTAATAATGACTAGTCTTATCCCTTCTTTTTTATTCATCCACATCACTTGAGGACACATGATAGCTCAAGTGGGGGGAGGATGCTATAGGTTAAAACCCCACACACTATCATAACCCTAAATATAGAAATTAGATACCATAAATTACAAATTGTAACCTCACATCCACCATTGTTGAATAAAACCCTACAACTTGTAACCTCATATCTATCATTGTTGAAGAAAACAAAACTATGCTTTGCTATAGGCAGATTTCCATAGGACAAACATAGTGTGTTGTTAATTATTGTTTAAAAGGATTAAAAAAATATATGAAATGGGAGGGTCTGTTGTGAGAAGAGAACCCATAGATCATAGGCAACTTTAGGGAGATTAAGCTAGTTGGGATGTCTTCCATAGAGCTATTTGGACCATTTATTTTGAGAGGTTACAACATTTCTCAAATCCTCTTGCTAGAACATTTGTAGGTTCCTTTGATGGAAACCAAGCCAATATACATGGAATCACATTCCTATTCACTAAAGAGTTGGTGAGCCAAGTAACTGGGCTGCCAAGTATGGGAGAAAACTAGTAAGATAAATGCAATGGCCAAAAATCTAGACAATAATTTATCCAAGTAAATGAAAGACTGGTATTAAAGAAAGGAGGTGTGGAGAGGCTTAGCTTACTTATAGAATGGAGAGAGATAGAATGATACATCATTAGGTACATGACTTGTGATGAAATTTATTCCCTCATTTACACTCTTTAGTTTAAGTTTCTAATTCACTTAAGGCATAATAAAGTCATTAATATTCCAAATTTCTTATGGAATATTTTGAAAAGGATGTCCAAAGAATATTAGAAGGGCATTGAAATAGCCCTATCCCATCACTACCTAATATGGCTAGTAACTAAATAAAGAATAAACTTTATTAAGCCTAACCTATGTTGGAAACAATTTTTGGCCCTAGAAAATAATGAACCTCAGTAAGAAAATGGCATTGATAAGAAGGAATCCCCTAAGGAATAGGCCCAACAAGTTGTACAAGAAGATGTAGGCAATAGTGCTACTGGCCAAGTTGTAGCTACTAAGGGTCCATATAAGACTGCTATGGTCAAGAAAAAAAGAATGAAACTAGTCCTACTTCCTTCTAACATAGAGTGGGAAAGCCCATAGTAGCATATTCCTCCTCCCACTATTCCCTCACCTCAGATTGATTCCTCCACATTGTCTCCTTCTGGACAAGAAGTTCCCCTATCAACTACTGTATAATAAAAATAAATTCTATCAGTCACCCCTCCTAAAATAAAAATGAAAACCAAAGAGAAGAAACCCATGGTATCAAAAAGGAGATATCCTCTTAAGAGATCTCAAAGAGTGAAGAAATAAAATACCACTACAACTTCCCTAACCATAGATATCAGTGATGATGAAAAACCAAAGAATGAGACTAGAGTGAGGAATACCCCTAATGGGTTTGAAATAGAAGAATGGTCTTTGATGAAGAAACTACTAAGGCAAAAGAAGAAGAATAGTCACCTCCACCATTTAGATTCAATGAGGAGGACATTGATCTCCTCAAAAACATTGGGTATATAGAAGAGGAATTAAGAATGGAAGAGCATCAACTAGTAGAAGAGGAATTGGGTGAAGAAGAAACTATGGACAAAGGAGCATAACAAGAAATAATCTCTCATACTCAGGAGTTTCAGATATTGGAAAAAACTTTGAAGGAAATATATAGAGTAATAAATAAGATAGTGGAACTAAAAGGAAAGAGAGGCATTGAAACACTTCTAAGGGAAACAAAGTTTGTAGAACCTTCTATGGATAGGGAAAAAGGATTGGAGGGACTTGAAATAGCTTCCATAGAGGAAATTGTAGCATCCTCATTCACCTTGACTATAGAAGCACCTACAATAGATTATTCTCTAGCTTTGGTACCCTTTTGTCATAGATTTCCTCCTCCATTGCCTACTATACCAACACCTACAGTAGAAGAGGTTATTGATGTGGATTTCTCAGTGACCACTCCAGTAGAGACTGATGATATTTTGAGTTTCTAAAGGAAAAATTTAGTAATAATGAAGCCTACCACAAAGAATTGGTGTAGAGATTCAAGTGATATGTTGAATCAAAAGAACAACATGATGAATTACAATAAAAATTAGAATTTATTGAAATTAGGATTAGATATCTAAAATAAAAGATTGGAAAATTACATGAAACTACTAAACTATTGATGGAGTGCAAACCCTCTTTTAGGGTGTATGTTGTGTACTTAGAAGAGAAATGACTTAAATTTAGGTATGATAGGATTTATAATGATCAATATTACATGGGTTGACCCAAAATATTTATTTAAAGAATATAGACACACTAATCCTAACCTCCAAGATTAGCTAAGTGAGTTATACATCACCAATATGTTGTACCCAATGATAAAGAATGGAATCCAAAAATATATTTGGGGGATGTCCTGCTAAATGCATTTTCTTCATATGCCCTGAATGAAATAGGAAGAACGAAAAAAATGGAAGAATATCAAGCAAAAGAAAAAGAATCTACCTTGATGATTAGGAGTGAATAAAGAGATCTAGATGATGTAATAGATGAATGGATCTCCTTTATAAACATAGACACTCCTTAGAAATGGGTTGTTATAAAGTAGGTAGAAGTCTAGAACCACTATTTGAGTCTTATGGAAGGAGATGAAAAGTAAATTTTTATTGCCTGCTCTCATAGATGGGTAAAACTCTTAGATTCATTGAAAATAAAGGAACTATACTCCCCTTAAAACTTTAGGGAGGCCATCCAAAGAGTATACTTGTATATTGAACTTATCATAAAGTGGAGAATACAATGGTTGGGATTGATATTTCAACCCCATATATTCTAGTTCCAAATTCTTGACTGGGAAGGAAATGTTCCAGTTGACAGAGAGGTAGATAAGAAAGTATGGGAACACATTGATAATGCTAAAGGTTTTTACATCTTGGAAGGGTCATGCTGTCCTAAACCCCTAGATTTCAATTTTTTTTGTGGTTTTAGAATGCAATTAAGGCTTGATCATGGTTGAGCAAGTGTCTAAGTAGGGGGGAGTGATGAGGCCACCAATTTCTTACTTTTATAGCCTCATACATTCTTAGTATATGTCTTTTTCTATGTAAATCCCATAACTATCCATCACTAATGTAAATGAATGAATGAATTTTATTGGAAATATTGTCATTGATGTCAAAGGTCTAGCATTGGTGATAAAGGCCTCATAACATTTAATGGTGTTTTTAATATTCATATCTTGGATAATGTGTGTTGATATTTATTTAATATTAATGAATATATTTTTGGTTGTATAAAAGTCAAAAGAGGGCCCATGGAGAGTCAAGAGTCATGGGGTAAAGACAAAAGAGGAATGGGATACATTTTCTCATGAAGATTCATCTTGAGGAATTTCAAGAGTCACCATGTGAATACAAAATAAGGTATGTCACATTTTTCCATGAAGGGACACTTTGAAGAATACAAATAGTCACCAAGATAAAGACAAAAGAGGAAAGGATGCATTTGCTTATGAAAGGCCACCATGTGACTTTTCAAATGTAAAGATACAAAGGGTCATACAAGTTTGGTGTCATTTTTCATGAATATTGAAGGGTCATAAAAGGTGAATGTCAAAGGTCACTTGGAAATCTATAAATAAGATATTGAGAATCCATTTGTAATATGCAAGAGTGAGCATGTTTTTGTAATTATTTTATATAAGAAAAGAGGAGATAAAAGCATGAGATATTGTAGAGTTCTATC
Source organism: Torreya grandis (assembly GCA_037957365.1). NCBI lineage: Eukaryota > Viridiplantae > Streptophyta > Pinopsida > Cupressales > Taxaceae > Torreya > Torreya grandis. Next base: position 2,262,371 of record JARHVA010002681.1, read on the forward strand.
ATTTTTTGAGTGATCAACATTGAGAGCTAGTTGTGTTGTATACACAATAGGGGTTGGTGCTCTTGTGGGTTGATGCTCATAAATAGTTATTGTGTTGGTACTTGGTAAAGGGGTTGGTGCTCCTACAAGTTGGTGCTTTTGAAATTTGTAATTTGAGTGGGTGCTCATTCATATAATTGAGATTGTTCTCCATGGTTTTTACTACTTTGGGTTTCCACATAAAAATTTGGTCTCTCTCTCTCTCTCTCTCTCTCTCTCTCTCTCTCTCTCTCTCTCTCTCTCTCTCTCTCTCTCCTATGTGGTGCATGTTATTGTTTCAATTTTATTACATATCTTGAATGTGTGATCAAGTAGTTAAATAAAAGAAATCAGATTAAGTAAAAGTTATTTAATATATTGATTCATCCCCCCTCTTATTATATTTTATGCTTAACAATTATTATCAGAGCAGGTTTGTTTTGAAAAAGTTTTATAGCTTGAAGGAAGATCAAGGGAAGCACGATGGTTGGATCACATGAAGGATTTTATACAAATAAAGAACCTTTGTTTGATAAGACAAATTATGATTTTTGGAGCATAATAATGAGGACTTATTTGATGGCCCTTGGATTCAAAATTTGGCAAAAAATGGTGGAGGAATATGAAGAGCCACAGACACTTGTAACTACTCTAGCAGAAAAGAAGGCAAGTGAAAATAATGATAAATAATTAAATGCTATTTTATGTGGTTTATGTGAATCAAAATTTATTAAAGTTATGAAATGTAAATTTGCTTATGAAACTTGGGTAAAGCTTGAGAATATTTATAAAGGTGATGGAAAGGTTTAGCAAGCTAAGCTTCAAAATTTTAAAAGATAGTTTGAGAGTTTGAAAATAGAAGAGAAAGAAAATATATCAAGTTACCTTTTGTAGATTGATCAAATATTTAATCAAATTCAAAGTCTTGGATAAAATTTATAAGAATCAATTGTGGTACAAAAAGTTTTGAGATCTCTAGCATTGATATATGATGCAAAAGTTTTAGCAATTGAAGAGATGAAGAATTTAGCCAATCTAAAGATGGATGAGCTACATGGTATTCTTAAAAGATATGAGATGTATATCAAACAAGAGAAACCATAAAAGAAAGAAGCTACTTTCAAGACATGAAAGAAAGAGAAGGCTAAGATTTAAGAATCAAGTGACAGTTCTAGCAATGATGAAGATGAAAATGGAGCTCTATTCATTCACAATCTGAAAAAGGGCACAACTAAGTGCCTAGATAAGGGTAATGGTGAAAATGAAGAAGGAAATTATACATACAATAAAAATTTCAAAGGAAAGTTAAAGAAGGGATATGAGAAGAAGATTTTATATTCTAAATATCCCAGCCAAAGATAGTCGAGTCAGTGATTTAGAAGAAGAAGAGATTTTATTCATGGCCATACATGAAGAAGATTTTAATGGTGACAATGAAGAAAGAAATTCTACATACAAGAAAAATTTCAAAGGAAAGTTCAAGAAGGGATTCGAGAAGAAGATTTTATATTCTAAATATCCCAGCCAAAGATAGTGGAGTCAGTGATTCAGAAGAAGAAGAGATTTTATTCATGGCCATACATGAAGATGCCTCTACAAGAAAAAGTATAGATGATAAAAAATAAGAATAAGATGAAGCTAAAGTGAATCTATAAGGAGAACTCATTTATGCCTTAGAAGAATTAAAAGCTATTGAGAAGAAGAATCAAATATTGAAGCTCTAGATCAAAAAAAATGAAAAGGAGTCAAAGGAAACAATTGAAGACCTAAAAACACATTTTGAAGAAGCCAAGAAGAAAAAAAATATCTAATGACAGTTACAAAGAGTAGGTGAAAAATATGAAAGGTATGTTATTGAGATTGCTTCTTTAAAAGGAATTCTTGAGAAAATAAATAAAGTAATCAATGATAGAGCAAATAATGATTTAAAATTTGAGAATAACACTAATATATTGAATAAGATATTAGAAAGTCAAAGATCAATGTCAGATAAGATAGGTATCAAATTTGAAAAAGAGAAAGGAGAGGCCACTAATTTCATAGACAAGGTTAACATAAAAAAGGAAAGACCTATGCTGAAGCTCTTACAAAAAAGGAAATAAAAAGGGAATAAGTTAAGAATACAGAGGGAATAAGTTAAGAATACAAAGGACATCTCAAACAAAGAAGACTAGAAAGAACAGAGCTATAAAAGGCAAGCAAGTCAAAGATACACAAATAGGTCCTATTTTTATGGTTATTATTTTTATTGTAATGGATATGGTCATAAGAAAATAGAATGTCAAAAAAGAGATAGCAATTTTAGAAATAATGAGAAGGAAACTCATGTAGAATCAAGTAGAATCCACAACTCTTTTGCTCCTCTATCAGGCTTTAATGGAGAGGCAATAATATGTTACAAGTGTAATAAGTTCAGACACATAGTCTAGTATTGTAAAAGCATGTTTGAGTTAGGAAAGGACTAGAGTTTCAAGGCTCCATTCATCAAGAAGAAAGTTCAGACAAGTTCATGGTAGAAGAAGCAACCTGAAAAATCTATGTTGATATAAATAGCTTTTCATACAAGAAATGAAGAAAAGTCATGGTTCATTGACAATGGATGTTTGAGGCACATGCCAAGAGATAAGATCAAGTTCATAACCTTGAAGAAGATCAATGGTGGTATGGTGAAATTTAGAGATAATACTACTACCAAAATTGCTAGAAAAGGTACACTAAGTTTGGATAATGGTAGAACTAAGACTAAAAATGTTTTGTATGTAGAAGGTCTTCAGCATAATCTTTTGAGTGTAAGTCAAATGTGTGATCAGGGGCACATACTAAAATTTTATATAAAAAGTTGTGAAATTAGGAGAAAAGATTCAGATGTGTTAGTTGTAGATGTTCAGAGAATAGGCAATAATTTGTATATGTTATTAGACATCAAAGGTCAAAGATGTTGTTTGAGTTAGATTAAATAAATTTGGATATGGCACAAGAGAATAAGACACAAAATTTGATAATCTTGTCAACATAAGCAAGAAGCAAGCAATAAAAAATATTCCAAAAATTACAGAGCCATATAACATGATTTGTGAACCTTGTCATCATGAGAAGTAGGTTAGAAGGTGGTTCAAAACAAAAGAATACTTGACCACTCATATGTTAGAGCTTGTTCACACTAATTTGTGTGGACCTATGAGAACTCAAAGTACTCAAGGTGAGAAATATTTCATATTTCTTATTGATGATTTTTCACGTATGACTTGGGTAATATTTTTAAAGAAAAAATTAAAATCTTTCAGACATTTCCAAGTGTTCAAAGCATTAGTTGAAAATGAAACTAGTTGAATATTAAGTGCCTAAGATCAGATCAAGGAGGAAAATTAATGTTAGATCAGTTTATTGAGTATTATGAAGACCATGGAATAAAGAGACATTATTCAATAGCCATACCTCCACATAAAAATAGAGTAGTTGAATGAATAAACACAATAGTTCAAGAGATGGTGAGGACAATGCTAAATAAATTAAAGATATTAGATAAATATTAGAGAGAGGTAATTGGTATAGCAGTGCATATCTAAAATAGAGAATTATTAAGAGTTAAAAGTGATAAGACTCCTTATGAGCTATGGAAAGATAAACCAGCTATAGTTGATTATTTTAGAGTTTTTGGTAGTAATGCTTTATAAAGAGAACTAATGAAAAACTTGCGAAGTTTGAATCCAGAGCAGATGAAGGTATATTTACTGGTTATTATTGCAATAATTAAAGCTTATAAATTTTATAAAAAATAACCAAGAAGATATTTGAAAGTGCAAGTGTAAGGATAAAAGAAGATGGAACACAAAGAATTAGTGATCGGATAGACATTCTTGAAATCATTGAAGAGGAAAATTTTGAAGAATCAGATGAAGATGAGAAGAAGGAGAAAAAGGAAACCAAAACTCCATCCAAATATGTCTAGAGAAATAATAATAAAAGTGACATCATCGAAGACATAAATGAAGGAATTCACACCAGAAGAATGATGGTAAGTGAATCTAAGCAAGTTAATTTCTCTTTGTTATCCAAAATTTAGCCTAGAACATTTTTAGAAGTTAGACATGATAAGCATTGAGTTAAGGCAATGGATTAAGAATTAAATCAAAAAGAAAAGAATGATACTTTGGAATTAGTGCCTATACCAAAAGATTATAATATGATAAGAACAAAATAGGTTTATATAAATAAGTTGAATGAAAATGGAGAAGTGACCAGGAATAAAGAAAGATTAGTATGTAAAGGGTATGCTCAGATTGAGAGAATAGATTTTGAAGAAAATTTGTACCAATGGCAACGCTAGAGGCTATTAGAATGTTTCTTGCATAAATAATGTTAAAATTTGCAAAGTGTTTCAGATGGATGTCAAGTCTACTTTCCTAAATGGGAATATAGAAGAAGAGGTCTACACTAAGCAGCTAGAGGGATTTCTTCTCTCAAATGATAATAGCCATGTATGTAGATTGAAGAAAGCACTATATGGATTAAAACAAGCTTCCAGAGCTTGGTATATAAGACTTGATAAATACCTACAGGATCAAGGATTTAAGAGAGGATTTGCTGATAGTAATCTCTACATCAAAACATAAGGTGATCATCAATTTATTTCTATGGTATATGTTGATGACATCATTTTTGGAAGAAACATTGAAAAGATGACGAAAGAATTTTCTGATAATATGCAAAAATAATTTGAGATGTCTATGCTTGGAAAATTGTCATTTTTTTTAAGATTACAAATATTTTAGTCAGATAAAGGAATTTTCATATCTCAAAGTAAGTATGCCAAGGAAATGTTGAAAAAATTTAGTTTTGAGGATTGTGCACCAGTTGACACACCAATAAGTATAAGAAATAAGGTGAGCAAGGATGAAGATTCCCCTGTTGTAGATCAATATTTGTATAGATCTATGATTGGTAGTCTTTTATATATGATATCATTAAGGCCAAAAATCATGCATGAAGTAGGTATGGTTGTAAGATATCAGTCAACTCTGAAAGATAGTCATGTTCAGCTGGTGAAGAGAATATTTAGATATATCAAGGGGATATTAGATTATGGATTGTGGTATTCCATAGGTAGAGATTTCACTTTGGTTACTTATATAGAGTTAGATTGGGTAGGTTGCTTGGATGATAGAAAGAGTACAAGTGAAGGAGCTTTATTGCTTAGTGATAGCTTAGAATCATAGCTAAGTAAGAAGCAGAACTTGGTATCACTTTCTACAACTAAAGTAGAATGTATTGCAGTAGTATTGTGTTGTACTCAAGTGCTTTGGATGAATCAAAATTTGGAAGATATCAAGGTAAAATATGATGAACCTATTTTTATTTTTTGTGACAACATATGTGCTATTAATATTTAGAAGAATCTAGTGATGCATTCAAGAACAAAACATATTCCCATCAGATATCACTTATTTAGAGATTAGGTTGTAGATCAATAGGTTAAGATGGAATATATTAGTACTACAGAGCAAATTGTAGATATTTTCATAAAGTAACTACCAAAAGACACATTTGAGTATCTATGGGAGAAGTTAGGAGTAATTTATTTTACTTCTTGCCATTGAGTATCAGTATTAGTTGAGGGGGAGCTAGGTGTTAGCTCCAAGATAGGCCCTTTTCCATTGATGTCAAGGAGGAGAAGAATAGAAATATGTACAAGTATAAGTACAAGTGTGAAAATAGGTATAGGGAACATGTACAAGTTGCTACAGTAAGGGGGAGTTACTATATATTTTTTAGATGGTAGTATGTGCAGGTTGGCATTTGAAGTGTAAATTTAAGGATGTGGTAGTTTTAGTTTGAGGTTGCCATCAATGACAAAGGGGGATATTGTTAGAAATATTATCATTGATGTCAAATGTCTAACATTGGTGATAAATGTCCCATAACATTTAATGGTGTTTTTAATATTCATATCTTAGCTAATGTGTATTGATATTTATTTAATATTAATGAATATATTTTTGGTTGCATAAAAGTCAAAAGAGGGCCCATGGAGAAGTGAAAGAGTCACATGTTAAATATAAAAGAGGAATGGGATGCATTTTCCTATGAAGAGTCATCTTGAAGAATTTCAAGAGTCACCATGTGAAGATAAAAGAGGGTATGGCACATTTTTCCATGAAGGGACACTTTGAGGAATATGAAAAGTCACCAAGATAAAGACAAAAGAGGAAAGGACACATTTGCTTATGAAGGGTCACCATCTAACTTTTCAAATGCACGGATACAAATGGTAATGCAAGTTTTGCACCATTTTCCATTAGAATTGAAGGGTCATAAAGGGTGAATGCCAAAGGTCATTTGAAAATCTATAAATAAATGCTTGATAAGCCATTTGTAATATGTAAGAGTGAGCATGGTTTTGTAATTTCTTTATAAAATAAAAGAGGAGATAAAATTAGGAGATATTGTACAGTTTTATCATTTGTTGAGTAAGAAACATTGAGAGATAGTTGTGTTTTATACACAAGAGGGGTTGGTGCTCGTATGGGTTGGTGCTCAAAAATCTTTGCAAGGGGTTAGTGCTCATAAATAGTTATTATGTTGGTGCTTGATAAAGGGGTTGGTGCTCCTACAAGTTGGTGCTTGTGAACTATGTAATTTGAGTTGCTGCTCATTCATATACTTGAGATTTTTCTTCATGGTTTTTCCCACATTGGGTTTCCACATAAAAATCTAGTCTCTCTCTCTCTCTCTCCTATGTGGTGCATGTTATTATTTCATTTTTATTGCATATCTTGGATGTGTGATTAAATGGTTAAAGAAAATAAATTAGATTAAGTAAAATTTATATAATATACTAATTCGCCCACCGATCCCCACCCCCCCGCTCCTCTTAGTATATTTCATGCTTAACAAGTTATGATTTTGTATGTACATTGATGTGTGTGTGTGTGTGTGTGTGTGTGTGTGTGTGTGTGTGTGTGTGTGTGTGTGTGTGTGTGTGTGTGTTATGAATTATTGATGTTTTTTCCTTGATTGGAAGGGTTGTGAAAGGATATAGAATATTTCTAATCCATAACTACTATAGGCTACCCATAAAAATTGTAAGCTTCACCCATAGGTTGCCCATAGCCATTATAGAGTGGTTGTAACAATTGTAGGCTTCACCTACAGGTTGTTTATAGCCATTTCAGAGTGCCTATAGCAACTGTAGGCTTCACATATGGTTTCCCATAGCCACTACATTATGCCCATAGCAACTTTAGGCTTCACCTATAGGTTGCATGTAGCCACTATGAAAAATAGAGATATTGTTGAGGAGATCCCAAAGACACATGCAGTTGTCTTGGGAATCAAATGGATGATTGGAAAGAATCATAGTTATTGTACAAATTCCCTACATGCAAATAAATATTAGATGTGCTTCCAAAGATGAGAAAGATAAGGATAATGAGAAAAGACAAAAGGAAATTAAAAAAAAATAGTATGCCTTGTCTCTAACCCAGTCAAACCTAAAACAAGTAACTTCAGTTATGAACCACTTGAAGTTTGACTGGGGTAGTTTCTAAGTATTTGTATTTTTTCTAGTTTGGTATTTTTGTTTGAGTTAACAAATTAACTTTTGTATTTAATGGCATAACCTAGATCAGATTAGGATTTAGTTAATTTGAATAGATAATAGTAGAAGTATTGGAATTTTAGCATTGCACTCTGAATATTATAACTTCATGTAGCAATCTTTAATTTCTATATAATTGAGTAATGAGAAGATTGATTTTGTGAGAAGTTTGTGCATTCTCTTAGAGAAGGATTGGAACTCAGTTTTGAACAAGGAAGGCCCCCCTCAAAAAGAGTTGTAGTGAAGATCCTAACTCTCTTTAGCTTTAAGTGTGTTGTGTAAGTTTATATTAATTAGTTTGATTATATAAGTGTGATGCATGTGTGACTCATAAGTGTGAAGTAACTCTGTATTTCTATCATACTAATATCATAATATATCTTTCTAGTGAATTCTACATAAACTCATTATACTACAACTAGAAAATTAAGATAATTTCTGAATTAATTATTCATATATAGTGCTGATATCCTTGAAAAGCATATGCACCCTGGGTTGACAATTAATGTTAATCAAACTTAAGAATTTGGTATTCACTAGGTAATTAGTCTACACAACACTTGCCTCTTCAACTCTCACATAGAGCTTTCAATAACTTTGTGGAGTATCTTTTTGAAACATCTATAATTATAAATTATGGAGGAATAACCCAAGAAGATTCTTTCATTAGATCTTGAGTCAAATTTTCCAAGATTTTCTTCATTTCTCTTGATCAAACAATTATTACCAAACACTCTAAATTTTTTGACATTAACTACCCTATTTTTTCATAGCTCATATGGAGTCTTATCACCATTTTCTATAACTTGGAATCTATTTAAGATATAATTAGAAGTATTAGAAACCTCTTCCCAAAAACCATCTAAAAGTTTGGAATCTTGAAGCATGGTTCTCGTCATATCTAAGATAGTTATGTTTTTCCTCTCAACTACCCCATTCTATTGGGGTGTCCTAGTATTAGAGTATTGTCTTTTAATTCCTTATTTCTTACAAAATTCATAAAACTCATAAGACCAAAATTCACCTGCTCTATTTGATCTTACACATTTGATTCTTGATATTTTTAAATTTTCAACAAGACTTTAAATGCTTTAAATTTTATAAAAGATTCTAATTTATCTTTAAGAAAAAATATCCAAGTCATTCTAGTGAAGTCATAAATTAATAACATAAATTAGCTATTACCTTGAATGCCTTGAGTTATCATGGGTCCAAAAAGGTCTATGTTGATCAACTCTAATTATAATATTGTAGAATGCTTCTTAGATTATTATCTTCTTTTGACATGCTTTCTATAAGTACATGCCTTTTAGAGATTATGATAAATCTTAGTGATGTTAGGCATATGCCTTACTAGTCCATTTGAACTGATCCTTACTAAATTATCAAAGTTCAGATGTCCAAGTCTTTTATGCCAAAGCCTACTTTCCTCTAATTGATTCATGAAGTACTTTTATTTATTGGATTCATGGAATACCTACAAGTTTTTATCTACCTTGTGAATGTTTCTAAATAATTTACCAGACTGGGAACTTCTCACTTCACACCCTTTATCATGAAAAGTCACAACATTTCATTGTTTACACATTTAGATAACACTTAGAAGATTGTGTTTCAAACCTTTTACATATAGAACATTTTCACTTCTAATATGACCATCATCACCAAACCTTACTAAACTTGAATTGTGTTTCTTGAGAGAAATAAACATACTCTTGACTTGAGCATCCACTATTTATGTACCATTTATTATTTTCATCATCTTGAGTATGTAAAGTAGTTTGTATGAACATGAATGCTTCCTTTGAGTCCTACTTATTTTTCCTTTGAATATTGGTTTTTTCTTTCTTAGACCATTTTATAGTGTCAATAACTTGAAAGTCATTTTTCCAAAAGTCCGTTTTGAAATACTTATCTATATGTCCTTGTTGAATTGTAGTTATAGTAGAGAACCTCATTTATTCTCCTTGGAGAGTAAGTAGAATCCTTATATCTATGACCATATTAATTACAAGTATAACAATGTCCATTCAAAACATAACTATATCTATTTATGTTAATTTCGCCTTTAGTTTGATCATCAATACCCCAAGACATCTCATCCATAGATTCTTTTGTAGAGATGGATTTTTTTCTTGTCTTTAGATAAAAGTGCATCAATATAAGTCATAAATTTACCTTCCAATTGATCCATTCTTTGATTCAAATTTGTATCAACCACAACCTAAATATTTTTGAATATTACTTCTATTATTATTATTATTTGTGTCTTCACACTATCAATGCTTACAAGTATCTCATGACATATATAGGAAGCCAGGTCTAAATTCTTACTCCCAATCATGTTATTCAATCTTTCAAACTTTTCTTTAGACATTCATATTTTTCCCTTAAACATTTGAGTTATGATAAAGCACATATTAATTCCCCTTAAAGAAAAATCTCAGCCTCTTTGTCTCTAATTATACCTATGATCACCTTCAAGTGGTTAAAATTGCAATTAAGGTCCTACTCTAATACCAATTATTTGAGGTACAATCACTGAGATGGGGGGGTAAATCAGTGATGCAAGATATTTCAAACTTTAAATGTATTCCTTTCAAACTCTTAATCAATGACCATAGGTATTCATAAAGCATACAAGATGTTCATAATAATGAATAATTTATTCAAGATCACAAACATAACACAAGATCCACTTGGGAAACCCTCTTGGAGAATAAAAATCACTCTCAAGATTACAAACACATGGACTACTTATTCGATAAGATGATCACAAACATGAGATCTTTTAGTGAATCACCCACTTGAAAAGGATACCCCACCCCTAATTATGAAAAAACACTGACAAAGTCAACAAATATAGAACTCTAATTGTATATCACTTTGATTGGAGAAATAATGTAAAACACCTCTCTTTTAACTCTTCATACACTCTCAAACTTGATCATACAATCAATGCATACAAACACTCTTTTGGATCACTCTACACTTCTTCACTCATCCTTAATCTTATTTTTACTTTAGTCCATCCACTAAGCACACTATATTTGATTTCTTTCCCTCATATCTATCTTTTGCTCTCTCAATTACATCCACTTTCAATTCTAGAAACCATTGCCTTGGTCTCCATTATTTATATAGTCTTCATGAATATTAGCTTCTTAGTTAGCCATAAGACTTGCCTTAACCCTTAAGAAATATAATAAGCTAACACATAGCTCAAATCCATTGTCACATGTTAGTTGTAACATCCATGGGTCACACTTAAGCATTTATGCCTTTTAATTAGGCCTTAGTAGCCTTTATAGGTCTCATGGAGACCTACTCACCCATTTATCACTTCATCAAGAAAATTAAGAACAAAAGATCTATTTTAAATGTATGGGTCCACTCCATATTATCCTTATGACATATTTAAATGAATTATCCCACCAAAACCCTCTTTTGCTAAATCACAAATTGCTTAAACAATATTCTATACATAGAAACACCATGAATGAACAAATAATAAAATTTGAAGCTCCATAACTTTGAATATACAAACATTAATACCTTTTAACTTGATTCCATGGATTCAACTTGACATCCTCTATAACTTTTATTTTTATACCACCATGAAATTCATCCTGGATCACAAGATATAGCCCAAAAATTACACACTAGTTTTCCTTCACAAATTTGAAAATTCAAATTTTAATGGTCACTAAGCAAATGTTAAACATCAGACACTTTTACCTCATCTCATTCTCCTTAGAAACTTTGAATAAATACACACCATCTATCTCCTTAGATAAACTTGGTCTTTGTCTTTCAATGCTCACCATTGATCTAAGATCCTCTCTTCCATGATCATGTCACTTGGTATCTCTACATGCCTTTTATGTATATTAACTATTTAACTCAATGCACTTCATTGATCTCCATCTATAAAATCACTCACACATCATTGATCTTCTGTCAAGTCAATGAGATTGAGACACATGTCAAAAGTGCATTTAATATTAGTAACCTTGGACAATTTGACTTCAGGCATACCATTGGATCACAATTTGGATGATAAATCCTCATTATTAGATCTACTAACTAGTGACCTCACACTTTAACATAATTACAATTGATGGTCTCTAGCCCATCATAGTCTGTAAAACCAATTTTGAAGGTTTATAACTTGAGCTAGAAAACACTTCAAGAATCCAAATCTTTAGGGTACCTTATTGGAACTATAGACAACATATCCATGAAATACTTTGACCTCAGTTGAATTTTTGAGTACCTACATTAAATACACAAACTTTATAGTTCATTCATATATTCATGATGTGTAGTGATGGTTTGGTTTCTCTTAAGATAAAATAAGCATGTTTCTCATTCCAAAAGATCAAATGACACACCAGAACTTCATCAAGATATCTATGGATGCCCCATAGCTTCTTCTTTATCTTTATATACCTATAAACATGTCATATATTCTCTAAGATAACAAACACAACTTCTTTATCCTTAATGCACTAGTATCTCATACTCTCTTTGACATCAATGACAACTTAACATCAATGACCATGCTCAAAATATGGCACTAGTATGGTACCTATCACATTGATCATTCCCATATCCTCCAAAAACATTTTCAAGATCACCTTATGATCATTCTTGCACTTGCTATTCCTCCTCTCATAGGTCATCCATGAAAGAAGGATCACCCTTCTTCCCCAGTCATCCCTTCACCTATGGAACCTTATTTCCCCATGGTCCCTCCACATATTTTCCCTTCTTCTCCCGTGGTTCCTCCACCTATGGTCCCTCCACCCATAGACTCTTCTCCACCTATGGTTCCTCCGCCCATGGATCCTCCTTAACCTATGGTTTCTTCTCCATCGATGGCTCCTTCTTATCTCACATATTCTATTCCTATTCCTTCTCTTGAGTATCCTATGCACAGTGGACCTCATGATCATGATACTTTAGTTATGCCTATATTTTTTGTCAAGGAGATTTGATGAGAGGTCTTTTCCCAGGTTTCACTAAAGATTGATGAGGCCCTCACTGTAGTTAGGGTTTAGCTTCACAGAGATATATCAGATGTTATAGATAATGTTTATGGATATATTTACTATTAATTATGAACAAACCATGGTGTTCCTTCATTTTTGGGTTGGAAGTGTGCTCCACTTTTATATTTATCTACTTTATATATCATTTGACTCTGTGTCAAATTCTTGCTTCATTTATCTATCTTACATGGTTATTTATATTATGAATTATGTGTTATCTATGGTATCATTTTATTTCCTTATGATATATTATGTATTATTTTCATGACTACATGATTCTCTTTATGAGTTCATTTATTTCCATGGATGTCTTGTTGTTTTCTCATGATTTTTTGCTATTTTATCTCCATAAATCCAATAGTTATTATATTGACTTGGTTATACACACCTTCCTCCCCTTAGTAATTATTATTTACCATGTGATTAGTTAAAAAACATAGTCATCTCATTGCCATAATCCTATCTTATCGATCCACATTAGATCTCCCTTTATTCCCCTTTTATTTCCTTTTACAAACTAAACATACACATGGTTGAAACTTGAGATAACATACTAGTTTATAGGTAATCCTAAGTGTTTTAGTTAGTCATTATTTCAATACTTAGCTTCCTTTAGACAAAGTCCTGTTGATGCCTTTATGTGTATCATAGGTGCTTTGAGTGTTTAAATAACACTTCTCATTTTATAATTCAAAGAATTCAATGCATGAGTTGTAGGTTGTGATAATCCTATTATCCATTGGTGAAATAGAGGCAAAGCAAGTGGATTGTTTCATAATATCTATAAAATTTGGTGGTTAGGAACCACCTTGGCCAAATAACTATCTTTGAAAATGATGAAGTAATATATGCTTATATTAGTGAATTATGATCAAACTCTAATCTAAAAGATAATCTAGATGAATATTTACAATGGAACTTAAGTTAAAGTGATCTATTTAAAAAATAAGTAAAAGGGAAGGGTAAGGTAGAGAATAAAGATGTTTATCTTTATCTTAGACATCATGACAAAGTTTGAATGTACTCCAAGCATGCACTTAAAACCAATGTATGATATGAAATAGCTTAATCTCAAATCTTACCAAACATTAGATGAACATATAAGGAATGTGAGAAATTATGAAAATAAGAACCAAGCTTATTTTAAATATTTATTCCTGTAAGTAGATAGTTAATGCACATCTCCAAATGTAGAGAAAATAAAATTAAGCAACTAAGGAACCTTAAATTAACCTTGCATTGGAACAAGTTAACAATTATACATTCAAAGGTACACACCAAGAATTCACAAGAACTAATTAAATCTGAAATTTAGAATAGACAATTGAGAGAGAAACCATATAGTAGATGACACAAACAAAATGAGACAATATTTTAAGAATTCCCTACTTGCATTAGTTGCTTAAAATTTTACACAAATTTTGGCTCAAAAACTCCCTCCTTTTATAAATGATAGTACTTTTTATAAAAAATCAAGGAAGTATGTCGGTTAGTTATATCCAATTACAAGTGTATAGCTATAAGGAAAACTATCCTTTCTACAAAAGGTCTAAAATACACTAAACTTTTCCAAGTGGACTAAAATATAGGCAAGGTGCTTACAATTTGCACATGCCTTAACAAAAATAAAAATATATTCTATTTTTAAATATCATAATGCTTCTACAAAAAAAAAATTCCTAAGTTTGAGGATCCTATTTTTATGTAGTCTCCTACCTTTCCTGAAGGATCTTCAATCTATAATTTTGCTTTCTGATAAATTAGAGGTCAACAATATGCTTCAAGAAGAGTTACTTTTCTTGATTCTCTAGATCTCTGAGGTCTTTCTCAACCTTATCTATTGCACGCTTGATGCTCTTGGCATCTCCCATTTTCTTCTCAGATGATATAAGTAGACCTATGATTCTATTGTTATCATTCCCAATTTTACCTTGCCCCTAGCCTCTAAATTCTTGCATGAATTGACTAATTTTGTGCTTGAAATCCTCATCTATAATGAGGTCCAAAGGACTAAGTGAGGTGGACTCCTTGATCAAACTATCCAAAATGTGTAATATCTTATCTTCCTACTACTTGAGGTCCTCATCCATGTCCTTCATTTAATTGGACCATTTTATTAAGGCACTAATCTTATCCACTAATATGGCCATAGCCATGTTTAGGTGTGCTAGATTTATTATCTTAAATTTTGGGACTTGATTTTTAGTCAATGATTTAATCAAGTCTATCACCTGATAACCTCCAGCTTACCATTGGCCAACTTGGCCTGTAGCTATATTACTTTGCTTACTCATTATATTATTTCTAGTCCTTAATGACTTCAGGGAGTTAAATAAATCCTTCATGGTGCTTTCAAATTTTTGGAATCTATACTTTGGTATTACCAAGATAGCAGTTTCCTTAATATTCTTGTGTTGTTTTAATATTCCTTTGATCATTATTTATAGCTGGTCTGAATGGGCCTGAGCCATATCAAGAACATTGTATTCAAACATGGGGGCCTCACCATGATTTTTTCTCCCTTTTAGAGTTATTATAAAAATGGTTCCACCTTTTTAAATTTGAACTCTTTTCCTCCTATCATAGCTCTTTTCTAAATCACTCTCTATAGACTAGTAGTTATTGGGTCAAATTTGACACCAACTAAATATTGTGTTACCTCTAAAACTAGGATCTATATCCATGTTCCACTTGACTACCCAGGGGAAACAATCTTATTCTCTTCTTATTTATATAAATCCATAATCCATAGCTTAAGTTCATCATACACAGTTATATTGATAAAATTTATTATTTCCCAAGGATGGTATAGAGTAGGAACTTTCTACAATTTTCCATATAAAAACCATTTAGGGATGGTTGGGCTTTGTAACACATTCTCTTTACTAAAGACATTGACCTCACTTAAAGTATGAGTGACAATCAATCTAGGTTTATTCATTCTTACTAGAATTAATGCTAGATCATATTTCTTCTTGGGTACACTAACTAGGACTAAAACTAAAGCCATTTCCTTCTCTTTCTCTTATTTTGTTTCCTCAGTCTGAGCTTCCTCTTCTTGGACATCTTCCTCATCTGAGTGGTAAGCACTAGATAACATTTGTAGTGCATCCTCTACTATTTTACCAAGATCTAATTCTACTATATCAATGTATTCAATTGGTGACCTTAGTTCTTTAAGCTAGGATAAAGATGATGCCACCAAGTCTACTTTCTTTATGTCTCTATTTAATTTGTGCCTTAAGATTTTAGATCTTTGTTTGTGATTATGGCTGTGTGGGAGGAGGTCTAGAGGATTAACCCCCCAACAAATGGTATTGTCTTGGACCAATTTTACATATATCATCATCCCCTTTATGGTCTCTCATCAACCTAACCTCTAGGTCGATGTTGTATTTCTTTAACCTTAAAAGGAATTCATTGAAGGATGTTGCCTTTATGTACATCAAGTCATAGACCCCAAATAGATGTTCATATGCCACACTTATCATTTTCTCTTTCACTTACCCCAACACTATTACTTGGGGGTCCCACTATCTAAGTTCATCATGTTGTAACAAGGATGCTCTTTATCTATAATTAGCCTCAATGTTATCCCACTACTGAAATGTAGTCTTGCCAATGTTCACAAGGTATGCAATAGTCCCTTCCTCTTGATTTTACACACACTATCTATACCATTGCATATCTGGTATGCTACCTCTTATTTAGCTAACTTATTTGGAACAAGGACTGGTAGCCTAAGTGGGGTGCATTGGATCCCCTAAATCTTGATGATGGTGCAATCTAAGCAAAACGAAATGTCACCAATGGATTTAATGGATTTTTTGACCAAAGGACTAAATCTTGTCATTAGGTTTACTATTATGTCCTTAGTCAAGGATAGATATACACAGTCATAGATGAAATGAATGTGGTCCCTATAATTAAATATGTGAAACTTTGAGTATATTTTGGATACTATTTGTATCCATTCAAGTAACCATCCTCTAAATTTAGGGATCTTGGTAGTGGCAATGAGGGCATCTAATAGGTAGGACATCATGTAGAACTGGTTCCTAGTCCTTTTCCTAACTACAGTAATCTACCTATATAAACATGTGCTAACAACCTCACCAATGGGAGAGGTGAGTTCCTTTTCAACCATAAAATATACCAAAGGTACCCATATTATATTAACATAAGTAGTGGTGGGATTTTTAGATAGCCTATTTATTAAAGTCATTATTATTTTGATCCTAGGTCAAAATTGGCTAATAGGGATGTTATTATTGAGATCAGAGAAGACTTGATTTCTAGAGTATAGCTATAAAGTGAAGATATTTTTCAAGTCATTCCTCATGTCCCATTTTTTATGTATGACTACATCTAATTGGGACATGGGCAACTTATAGTAGTTCTCACAATCAATAAAAGAAATATAATCTACACTTTTTCAAGTATGTTCATTGACTAGCACTCCCTTTTCAATCTTGTAATATTTGAAAATAGGGGAGATAACATCTATATAGTGAAGTACATCTATTTTTGTTGTAACATAATGAAGGCATGTCATTTGAATGGTAACTAGGTCATAGTACCTCCTCTTGATTATTGTGTTATTCTCATCTTCCTTGGTGATGGTAGATAGCTCCTCAATCATTTAGAAGAGCTTGGACCAATTGTTGTCTCCCATGTTTAAAGATACTATGTTGAATTTCATGTCTTTGAAGATTATCCCCTAAGATAAATCAAAGCTTTGTACCTTCTTTGGCTTCTTTTTTGGCTACCATGGCTGTGAGTTTATTGAACTTGCTCACTAGTGGTCTACATTTCAATCCTTGATCAATTTGCACTTACTCAAATGATAATTTTGTTAATTAGACTAGATTGTGATCAGCTTAAGATTGAATTAGGGCTTTTATAGGTGTTAAGACTTTTCCTATAGCTTTAATGATAGTAGCTATTTGCACTTAAGTGAGTTTCATGCCTTAGATTTTCATTCAGATAATGTATTTATACCTTAACTTTTTTGAGACCATAGAATCTTTAGATTTGGCATTTTATAATTATGTGGCATCCCTATGGAACTTTTATGGCAAATTATTCATTAATGTATAAAAATAGGACCATTGATTTTTGAAAATATACTTTTATTTTGCACCATTAGATTATTCTGCATAGATCAATTGTATTCATTGATCTTGATCTTGAGATTTTAATGCCATTGGCTGTAATATACATTAGGTCCCAAATTTGTGCTACTTGGCATCCTGCGGGCCTCTTGAGATCTATTGAAAATTCTTCATTGATTTCACACCATTGGATCTAGTGGGTATAAATCAACACAGACCGTTGATCTCATAAAGGTGCTCAGTCTTTAATGTGTATTAGACCTTGAGGTTATGCCACTTGGTAGTCTCACAGTCCTTCTGAGCTCTATGCTTTTTTGTTTATATCAGCTCACACATTTTCTCCACATGGAAACCTTGCATTAACTAGGAACTTCATTGAAAAGTCTTGACTTGATATGCTCCATTGATCTGGATATGTATGATAGAATGTGTATCATTGATATTCAAAAGGTGATAAATGCTTAAACTAGGATCCACTACTTGACTTTTCAACCATCAATTTTATTCTATTAGATTAATCCCACCCAAGTGAATGTAGGCCCTATATCATGATCCAAGTGATTGAATGTGATTATTTCCTATATTTATAAAAATATTGCATAAGCCCAAGAATATGTATGACTTAGATCAAATCCCTAGACTAATGTTTTATTTCATATTAATAAATATGAATAAACTTTAGCCTAAGGTTTTTAAGCTAGGTTAGAAACATCATAAAAATGACCTTGTCTTTTATGAAATGCATAACATAAATCTTTATCCTAAGTTTAAATATAATGAATAAAGGACTCTTCAAATAATATAAATCATAGTATAAAATTTTATCCTAAGGTTTTTATTGTATTAATAAATATAATTAAAACTTTAGGATAAAGACTTAAGCTAGGTATATGTAATAAAAAAGGACCCTCTTATTTCCTCACTTTCATTTCATATTGTTCTATATTTGGCATATACTTAAATGCAGGCTATTGATCATGATCTATGGGATTGAGTGATATTGGCTCCATGGGTTAGGTCTTCAACTTATTTAGTCCACATCGCTCCATCTGATCAACCTTATTTAAAAAAATATAGGTCATTGATCCTGCAAACATGCACATGATTTAAGTTAAGACTTGGAGACATAAATAACTTAGGATAAATTCTTAGGACTAATGTCTTGTTTGTGTTGATAAACATGAATGGGGCCTTAGGACTAAGACATTAGTATAAGTTAATAACATGTTAAAATGACCCTATATACACAAGGTTAGACCATGTTAAAATAAAAGGGAACGAAGGGGATTGGGACATAAAAGGGACCAAGCTTATAATTTTTTAGGCTAAGGTTTGGTTGTGTTGAAAAACATGACTAATAATTAGTATAAAAATTAAATTTAAGTCCTTAGCATTTTTAAAGTGTAGCCACCAATTTTTGTTCCTACCAATTTTAAATTTGGTCCAAAGAACTTGTGTTAGGGTTTCTTGAAGGAGGGCTTCAAGAAATTTTTGAATATGGATGTAACTTGAATTTATATTTACTAAAGGCTAGTAAAAGGCCAAATTAGGATTAAACCAAAAAATTTAGACATAACTAATTCATGAAGGGCTTCATCAAACTTGAAACCTGAAACATGAAGAATATATATTAATAAATTTAGACAAGGTCAAACTAGAGCCATGAACAAATAAGTCAACCAAGTGAAGGTGTGGATGATCTTCAAATACAGATAATGTGTAAACATATTAATGACACTATGATCAAGTGAATTTCAATTTTAAGGTACAAATTACATAATTCAGCACAAGGGTACTCATTATTTAGAAATGAGGGTATGTTGTCCTCAACAAATGGTGAATTTTGGGGGAAACATAAAAATATGTTAGAATTTAGAGGATTTTATTAAAAAAATAACTAGATTACTTATTCCACTCGATCTGTGCCATTAATATCAATTCATGGTTAAAACAAGTCTTATACCTAGAAAATTGGATCAAACATCAAAACTTAATCATGCTATGTGTGTGCTTTGATAACACTTAATGTTTGCCATGGAATTTAGGGAACAAATTCCAGATTTCATGACTTTAAGCATTAACATTGACCTATAACTCATTTGGATATTCATTAAAAACCATTATTTAGCTTAGGGAAGGCTTGGGCATTACTCTACTACCAGTTAGGAATCCATATCCCTAATAAAGATGCCTTTGGCTCCACTCAAGGTCCTGCTCCAATTCCAACCATGCATTCATAGCCCTGGTGGAGATTACAAAATTTACCTTTTCTTTTAAAGATTTTTATTTTGCAATAATATTTAATTTTTTTATTTTTTAGATCATTTTGGCTTTCTAGCAAAGGTTGGGAACTAGGTCATCTAGGTTTAGGGATTTGGTCAAATGTTTGATCCTCAAAAAATCACCTATGGTTGTACCCTTTATCCCAGGAAAAGATGTTTGTTAAGCGAAAGAATGACTATGTCTTAATAATTCAAGATTTCATCCCATATGTGAAATCTTTCTTAAAACCAAGCTTAGATAAAAGAATGTTTAGACCTTATGAAACAATCAACCTATCCAGTAGTCCTTACAAGTTTATCTAATTATAACATTAATCTCATATTTCAAACTCATGGTTGCATATGATTAAGATTCATACCTATATTTTTAAATTATGGATTTATTAAGTATTTTAAGTAAACCTTGAGCTGAAGGCTATCTAAAAAGACTTATTGAGAACAAGGAATAAAGCAGGGAAAGTAGAAATACAAACAAGAGACAAAAAAGTAGAACACAAAGAAATAATCAAATATATATAAATGTATGTACAAACAACAGATAGGAAGGAAATAACAAAAAGAAACTAATCTAGCCTACCTACATTAGATATAACTAGTCTTAAAGTCATTCCATGAAGACCTTAGGTGGGACAATAGAGAAGTAATGCTTGAGGTATTTCCCATGGTAGACAATGTGGACTCTGCTCCTTGTAGGTCCTTTAGCTTCAAGGTGTTATTTTGAAGTGTCTCTACAATCTAATAAAGACCTATCCATAAAGGTATGAACTTTTCATGTTTACCCTTAGGCTCAAATGCCTTATCCCAAATAAGAACCAAGTCTCTTTGTCTAAACACCTTTATTTTTGAATGTTTATAAAACCACCTATTCACTATGGTTTGGTGTTTGCTAAAATTGGATAAATCCTCTTATTTAGAATATTCCATCTAAACAATGTCTAGCAACCTTGAATTTGCCAATTCTTAATCATCCTTCATGTACTCTTACATGAGCCAGTATGTTGGTAGCTTGAGTGTAATGGGGAATATGGGTTCTTAGACATATACTAGTAGGAAGGATGATGCTTTGAGAGCTTTCTTGAGCCTTTTTATATCTACCAATAGGGCATATTTTAGTAGTTTATTCTAAGTTCTAGGCTTGTCTACTACAAACTTCTTTATTGCGTTCATCAAGTTATTATTAGTAATTTAGATACCCCATTACCTTGAGGATAATGGTTGGATGAGAAATTGATAATGATTCTATTATCATATGACCATTCTATCATCTATATGGATGTAAAATTAGATCCATTATCATAGATCAGAGATACAGGTGTCCCAAACTAGGTGCATATGTTTTTATCTAAAAACTTGATCACTTTTTTGGTTCTACACTGCTTGGTGGCCACTGCTTCAGTCTATATTATGTAGTAATAAGTAGTAGTTAGAATGTATTTGTGACCTTATGATGAATTGGGTTTTATTATCCCCATGAAATATAATCCCCACTAAGCAAAATGTTTATCTACCATAATTGGCTACAGTGGCATGGCTACCTTAGGCTCTTTTATGCTAAAGACTTGACATGAATAGAACTACCTTACATGTTTGTGGCCATATTTGAATATTGTGGGCTAGTAGTAACTAGATATAAGGATTTTAAGAGTCATTATCATTCTATATGGATGTTCTCTTCCCATCTTCTCATGAAAAATGCTCATGATTTTAGCCACTTCTTTGGATACACACCTCAAGTAAATGCCTTCAAAGTTTTTTGATATAATAATCCATATTTAATCAATTAGTGGGATACCTTAAGCCTTAGGGATCTTATTTTATCTATGGTCAACCCTATAGGACAAGTCACATTGATTATTATATGGATAATTGGATCATACCAATCATTGAAATGAAAGCTTTATTGTTCAACCTGCATGGCACTTAACTTGGGGTTAGTATTGAAAATTAATTGAATTAAGCCTTGGCACATTACCAATTTTGTATTCTTCATTTCAATGTCATATTATTAAAACATAGACATCCACTTACCTCTCCTTTCTCCTAGTTCATTCTAAATTAGCATGAGCTTGGTGGTAAAGGTTTGGTAAGATTGCATGCACCTTATTCATAAGAATGTAGTGCCTAAATTTCTTCACTGTCTTAACTAATTCACATACTTTATTATTAATTAGCACATAATTTAACTCATAATTTTTAAATTTTGAGATCATGAAAGAAATTGGATGATCACATCCATAAATTTTTTGAGTTAAAACTACAACAATAATATGATCATAAGCAAAGGAGTAAAGGTAAAAATCTCTACTAAAATATGTACTTATCAGGACTAGAGCTTGTCCAATTTCCTCCTTGATTTACTTAAAGGCCTTCTTGGTTTCTTCATTCCAAGTTATTTTTACATCTTTATTCATCATATCACTCAATGGTTTAACAATTTATGCAAAGTCAAACATAAAATTTCTTATGAAATTAATTTTTCCAAAGAGTGAATTCAAATATTTCTAACTATTAGAAGGGTCTATTTTTGACATAGCATTTACTCTATCTTGGTTTATAGAAATAACCTTCTTAGTGATAACATGGCTTAATAGTTTTTCCTCAATAACATAGAAAATACTTTTCTTTGGTTTGAGAGAAATCCCATACCTTCTGCATCTTTCAAATACCTACTGTAAATGCATGATGTGGTCCTCCCTATTCTTAGAAAATACAATCAAATCATCCATGTATATAATAATGTATTTACCTAACAAAAATTATAAAGAAATATCCATGGAATTTTGAAATGTTTCCCCTACATTTATTAGCCTAAATGGCATCCTTTTGTATGTAAACATGCCCCACTCGTAGTAAAAGCAATCTTCATCCTATCTTCCTGATTTACCAACATTTGGTTATTATACCTTGAAAATCCATCAAGAAAGGAAATCATATCAAAACCATAAATGCTTTGTATAAATTGGTCTAGATAAGGTAAAGGATAGTCATATTTTTTAGATGATTTAGTTAAATTCCTAAAATCAATGCATAGTCTTATTTCACCATTCATTTTCCTAACTGGAACCAAATTGGTGACCCAAGCAGAGTTCCTAATGGGAAATATAATCTTGGAATCTAATTTTTTTTGAATTCTTTAAAAATCATAGGTTCTAAAATAGGGTTGATAATCCTTTACTTTTATTTGAATGGTTTGAATTTTTCCTTCAAGGGTATGGTATGGGTGATGATTCTTAGATAAAAAATCTTCAAGTCATGATAGGACCATGACATTATGTCTTTATAGTTTGTTAGAAAGTCTTTAGCCTTTTAATTTTTAATGCTTGTACATGTTGTCCCAATATTAACTAGCTGAGGTTGATCTTGAGGTCTAAGATTAACTACCTTGTAATCATTCCCACTCACCTTGGGTATTCTAGTGTTTTTAGCTAGTTTGTCTTGATCAAATAACTTTTCCAAGGCAATCATGACTTTTGGTATTTTTCTATTACTTAATTGAATTACTTTGTTATCAAAGCTTCCATCTTATTCAAGATTATCCTCATTGGCCTCATCTATGACATGGGCCTTAAATACTCCTGAGTTGGTCATGAAATCTAGGATCTGTTAGTTATCATTAAAAACCTATAGATGGTTTATGTTATTTGGGATTTAAGGACATGAAACTATCTCAATGATAAAGTTTTGAGAGTCATAGTTTGGCATAATATTGGATGCATCTGAGGCAAGCTCATCAATAACCTTATTTTCCTTCCTAAGGATT
Source organism: Torreya grandis (assembly GCA_037957365.1). Classification (NCBI taxonomy): domain Eukaryota; kingdom Viridiplantae; phylum Streptophyta; class Pinopsida; order Cupressales; family Taxaceae; genus Torreya; species Torreya grandis. The sequence goes on from JARHVA010002681.1 coordinate 2,286,196, forward strand.
AAAATAATGTTGAAAGCATTAAAATATTCAAGTAAATCCTGGACTCTAAACTTATATCTCTTGAGATATGATAATTTACACTAATATTTACTCCTCATCTGATTACCTATAAATTCTAATTCACCATGAACTAAAATCTTTTTAATCTTATGCTTAATGGCAAATTATAATCCTAGAATAAAAAATTCATACTCTACAAGATTATTTATGCAATAAATTGAAGTCTATAAGCAAATTTTAGTTCCTTCCCAATAGGATTGGTTAGAACAATTCCTAATCTACATCTAAACTTACACCTATCATCATCAAAATGTAATCTCCACATTCCAAGAAAAGCATGAGAAGTCTTAGAACTACATACCTTAAAAGTCTTGAGAGTATACACTCCTAATTTAGAATCCATCATGTTGATCTCATTAGAGTCCAACATGTAACCCTTTCATTCACAACATTATACTTAATGATCATGCACTTCATCTGAGGGTCTCTTTCCACTCTGATTTGATTTAGGACTCCTTTTCATGAAAGCCACAAATGTAAATAGTCAGTGGAAACATATCCATTCAGGGACTTTGTCCATTATTTGCTTAACACTATCCCATAAGCATTAGGAATGTCCACCACTTGGATGTCAATAAATTTTTAGACCCTTGGCTTAGAGGCAAGCTGCATATGAACATTTGACAATTCCCTAATTATTGACTCTAGATCTATCTAATTAAGTAATAACTCTATTCGATTTAATAGGAGTCAATCAAAGTTGTTGAAAAATACCTAATGGTATAATGTTTGTGGATGAAATATAATCTAATAAATAATTATGTCAATTCTTACTAGACATCCTGACAATAAGTAGGAAAGGTAGGGAATCTATCTTATTTTTATACATAACAATATTGGCATTGTCAATATTGGGTGGCCTACCAGGATTTTTAGATAAGGAATCCAATAATAAGTCTCTTTGATCAATGATATGCATCAATTCATATAATGTAATGTTAGCATTAATTTTATTTATGTCTTTCATAATATTATACCCAGTCCTAATGGAATAATTAGATGTATCATTATAATATTCATAAGCACTTCCCTTTGGAGGCTCTAGGTTATTATCTAAGGTAGTAGCCATACGAGTGCCAAAGTTGTTTGGAGGTGTTGAATTAGTTAGGGATGATTTTTATCCTTCTTATTTATAGGGTAGGTCTTCTTTAAGAACTGCTAAAAATTATGGGATTCTTTAGGAATATCATCAAGCACATTGTCTTCTAGGAAAGGGAAGCCAAACATCTCCACCATGAAGGCTTGGTAAGAATAGTTAGATCCTGATATACCTACACTATTATATTTATTAAGAACCACTTAAAACATATCCAACTCTTCTTGAAAGGCCTCAAAATCTTTACAAAATTTAATACAATATATTCACCATGTCTAGAAGTGTAATTTACTCTATAATAATTAGGTAAAGCAATATCAATAAGATTTATATCCACTATTTTCTTATTAGTAGATGACTCATTGTTCTTATTTTTTCTATAACTATAATTATGAAATATGTTAATGGGCCTATTGAACCTTTGGAAAGAAAAGTTCCTACCTGAGCTCTCTTTAGTATTACCAACTTACTTCTACAGTTGAAGAAAATCAGTGCTTAACTTTTGGACCATATTTAAGATAGAGTCATTTTCATTATTGGGTACCTTAGAATTATGAACCTAATTGTTATTAGTACCAATGACTTTTGATCACTAGGGTTAAATCCATTTTCAACCATGTTCAAAAATCCCAAGTTCGAGGTAGGATGAGCATGACTTAAGGGTAATTGGTTTAAAGTTAGGATTTGGTTCAAAGTAGGTATGTTATGATTGTTATTGGGGAAAACATTTAAGGTAGACAAATGTGGGTTGAGTTGGGAATAGAGTAAGCGATCTAACTTTGGGGCTGCATTTGGTGATTAATAATCATAGCCTCAACATAAGCTAGAAATAATGTGTTCATGGGTCCAACAACTCTCTTTATAAATACAAAAGTCATAGGATCTAAGGGCATCCTTATAGATTTCCAAGGCTAAAGCCTCATCTGGTATATAAGGAGATATATTCCTAATGAACATATTTTGGAACCTATCATTGAAAGCTCTTATGGTTTCATTTGCATCCCTTTGTAATGTGGTTAATTATTGGTATAGTACACAAGGAATGATAATTTTACCAAATTGGTCAATAAAGACATTGTTAAAATAAACCCAAAATGTAATGTAATTTTTAGCGAGATATAGAAACCATTCATATGCAACATATATAAAAGTGAAAGGAAATAATCTAAATGCTACATCTTCATGAGTGACATTTAACAATCTCAAATTATCTTTGAATGACTTAATATGATCCTCAACCATTATAATGTTATTAGGAATAAATATTGGCAAATATTTCTTAGGGTTATAGGGAAGGTCATGTACAACACTTGGCATGTTGATAGAAGATCCACCCATCCAAGCCATACCTTGATTGGGATTGAATACATGAACACCTTGAATTGGTGAATTTGGTAAAGACTTTGAAAGCCTACGCTTACCTTTGCCCTGCCTAGATCTTGTATGGACTTCTAATTCAAGAAGAGGTTCCCTAGTCTTTGAATGTGACCTTATTCTAATTCTTGGTAATTCTAACTTGATAATTTAGAATCCTATTTGAAATATGATTCTTCAATCCTATATTTTTAGAGAACAATGATTAGAAATGCACATTAAGTAAATTTTTTAAAGATTCATATAAAGGATGACAAAAGACAATAATCTTTCATCAAGTCAACTCAAAGATGTATCCAAATATGTAATTAAGATATACCTTTACATGTTTTGAGCTCAAATGAACTCAATTGAGCAAAGGATATAATAATATTTGATCAAAGCAACTATTACTAACCTCAAACCTATTAGGTTCACAATTTTAAAGCATCTTTACCACAATTTGACATGTCTTCAAAGAATGTCAATATTTGTCTAAATAAGCACAAAGACTAGTCTAAAACCATGAATATCACCAACCTTTACATGATTATTCTAAAATAAACACAAATATGCAAAGATTAAAGTGATATTTAAACATAATTAACATAAATCAGTAAAGATTTTAGGGATGAGTCCCTTGATCCAGGCCAATTCCCTTTGAGGTTTTGAAGATAGAGATCACTTGTTTGTGATATGCTCCTTTACGCAGCTGGTATGGAAAGAAATCCTCAATTTTTGGGGTATTGCATGGATTCAACATAAAAATGTGGATCTATCTTTTAAAATTTGGTATTGTTCCTCTAAGAATCTTGATGTTCTTTTTTTATGGAAACTAACTCTTCCCCATATTTGGTGGGGAATATGGAAAGAAAGAAATAACTGCATCTTCAAAAGTAAAGAACTCCCAGGATGGGTGGTGGGGCAGAACATCATCAGAGGTATCAAGGAGAACTTCTCAACACAAAGGGATCCTAATTCTACCTTTCAAATTGATAATCCTTTAAGATTAGAAAAGTCTAATGTTAAAAAGGAAAATCCTAGATTTGGTGTAACTTGGAATGTTCCCCCTCAAGGGTGGATCAAAGGGAACTTTGACGGAGCTGCTAAAGGGAACCCAGGGAATGTAGGATGTGGAGGAGTCTTGAGAAACCACATGGGAAATGTAATCAATGCTATTGCAATCCCCATTGGTAAGGTAAACTACCATATTATTGAAGCTTGTGCTGCCCTCCAAACCATTAAGATAGCTGTTGAATCGGGTTCTTCTAAACTATGGTTAGAAGGGGACTCCTTGAATATCATAAATATCTTAAACAACAAAATTTCTGTCTCATGGTCAATAGAGGCTATGGTGATGGAAATGAAAACTTTAATTAAATTTTTTGAGAAAGTCACTATTACCCATACTTACTGTGAAGCTAATGGAGTCGCTGACTGGATTGTAAATTATGTTGTTCGAGTTGGACACAAAGTGAGCTGGTAGGAGACATTAAACAAGAATGTGGATCTTAGAGCACTCATTCATCATGACACAATTCATGATAAGGAAGGAGAGATCAAATTGGAATAAGGATCTAATGATTTGGAGGAGTGGATACATGAAGGAAGGATTACATTCACCAAAGAGAAACGTTCTAGAGTACACGAGGAGGATTCAAAACATGCCAAAAAATAGGCGTGTTCTATTCCAAATTGGTAAAAGTAGGGCTCTTTGTCTAGCTAACAGGGTGTGGGCATTCAAGGAGGTTCGAATGGCTCATAATAGGAAAGGAAAACCAAGGAAGCAAGAACCCAAATATTGTGAAGAGTGGAAAGCAAAAAAAGGTGTTTGGAAGATCCTGCAAAGAGGTAAGGTTGTGAGTTACATGGAACGGCTTCATGGCTCAAAACCCCACATTACAATGGTTTTTTTCAAAAAATGGACTGATGATAGGGTCACCCTACATGGCACCATGATGAATTTAACTGAGGAATTTATGGTAGAGGTGATGGGAATCCCAATGGAGGGAATCAAATTCTCTAAGCAGACCAACATTTCTAATGAGGCCTTCTATAAATTCCCTAAAACGAATGCTGAGGAGCAGCAGCTAAAAAAAGTGGAGATTTTTTTGAATTAGAGCAGATTAAGGGCATCTAGAGGGACGTCTTATGCTGCATTCATGAGTACTTCATTCTGGATGGAAGAAGTAAAAGAGTCCACAAATTTCACTTCGTGTTTCTCAATCACTTCAGACATAAAGTAAGAATCTCATTTCCTTTTTACTTGCATTTTTCCTTGCTCTAAAGCCTATTTGCACATAGGAAAAAGGAATCTCGTCCCATCCTACATGAGGGGTTAATTATTTTAATTGAAGGGCATTGTAAGAATAAGGCCATTGTTAAGAATCCTTATCTGGGGAAAAATAAGGATCCATAGAGTAACAAGAAAGAAACAGTAAAAGAGAATGAAAAAGATAAATTCAAAATCCCAAGTCTCAATAACTAGAAAGCGAATGAGGAGACAGGATGGGAAAGTTCTAAAAACACTGGGGAGGAGAGCTTGGAGGAAGAGGGAGGATCAAAAAGTGGGCATTCAAGTTCAAGTCCTAGTGAGGAAAAAGATGTACAAGATAAGAATAAGAAAGATGGAGACACTATAGAGGAAAAGACTGAAAATAGCAACCATGAGCCTGAGGAAACCTAGAAAGTGAATGAGGAAATTGATAAAGATCCAGATGTTTCTACTGAAGACCCTGATCCGATTAATGAAAATGATAATCTTGTTTAGGTTGCAAACCAAATATTGGAAATGGGAGCTCAAGTAAAGGAAGTAAGCAACCAAAATGTAAACCCAGCTGTAGCCATAGAATAGAAACAAAGGGAAACAGAGGACTTTATTAAAGAAGGTGGAAGTAGTCCTAAAAAGAACACAAAAGGTTGGAGCGACAAAAGGCAGAATGATGAAAGGAACTCACCTACTAGATTGGCCAATTGCAAAGCTAACGCCACTCTTCAATTGGATCTATGGACGTATAAGGAGATAAAGGAAATTAATAGGAAAATGGAAATTATGGAGGGTAAACAAGAGGCAGTGTGGAACAAAATCAACAACATAGAAAAGAAGATGAGGTATATTCCCATAAAAATCAAAGATTATGAGACCAACCTAAGGGAACTTATAAAGGAAAGTAGAATAAAGATGGAGGAGGTTACCTCTAGCATTTGTGTTGCTGTTGTAAACATTGGAAAGAGAGTAAATGAGGAAATCAAAACTTTGGAGGGGCCTAGCAAGAGAACTAGACAAAGCTCAAGGAAAGCAATGCAAGAGGGTTCAATGTAGGCGACTGCTGCTATCCAAGATACTATTGTGAAAGGCAAGGAAGCAGTGAAGATGATATTGGAACTAGAAGAATAGTTCCTGGTTCTTATAGTTGGTTTTGCTAGTTGGCTGTGATATCTGGTCTTAGTATCTGGTTTTTTGAACTTTTTTACTATGGAGTTTCCAGGTCTCTATAAAATTGAGGTTTATCTTTGGTCTTCCGTTTGTTAGCTTAAGGTCTTTGCTTTCCTAGTTTTTTACTTCGATGAAGTAGGTTTAAGGTTCTGCCTGTGGTCTTTACTGATCTATCTTTCTCCTTTTGTTTAGGGTTTTGAGTCCCCTTCAAAACATGTTTTTACCTTAATCTAAAACATAAATCAGTAAAGATACTACAAATCTCCAAAGAATTTGGCTAGGGCCCTCCTTCTAGCACCAATGAAGCTCTTCCTATTGATGCCTTTATGTGCATCATAGGTGCTCTGAGTGTTTAAAGAACACTTCTCATTTTAAATTTCAAAGAATTCAATACATGAGTTTTAGGTTGTGGTAATCCTATTATCCATTGGTGAAAAAGAGGCAAAATAAGTGGACTATTTCACAATATTTATAAATTTTGGTGGTTGGGAACCACCTTAGACAACTCAATATCTTTTTAAAGAATGAATTAATTTATGATTATATTAGTGAATTATGATCAAACTCTAATCTAAAGGCTAATCTATATGAATATTTACAATGGAACTTAAGCTAAAGTGATCTAGTTAAAAAATAAGTAAAAGGGTAGGGTAAGGCAGAGAAGAAAGATGCTAATATTTATCTCAGACATCATGACAAAGTTCAAATGTCCTCCAAGCATGCACTTAAAACCAATGTATTATATAAAACAACTGAATCTCAAATCTTACTAAACATTATGAGAACATCTAAAGAATGTGAGAAATGATGAAAATAAGAACCAAGGTTACTTTAAATATTTACTCCTTTAAGTAGATAACTAATGCACATATATAAATGCAGAGTAAATAAAATGAATAAAACTAAGGAACCTTCAATTAACCTAGCATTATCACAAGTTAACAATTTTGTATTCAAATGTACACACCAAAAATTCACAAGAACTATTCAAATCTAAAATTTAGAATAGACAATTGAGAGAGAAACCATATAACATATGACACAAGCAAAATGAGACAATATTTTAAAAATTCCTTGCTTGAATTAGTTTCTCAAAATTTTACACAAGTTTTGGTTCAAAAACTCCATTTTTTTACAAATGACAATACTCTTTTTTATAGAATGCAAGTAAGTATGTCGGCCGGTTATATCTAATTACAAGTGTACAGGTGTAAGAATAGCTATCCTTTCTACAAAAGTTATAAAATACAATAAAATTTTCCAAGTGGATTAACCTATAGGAAATATGCTTACAAGTTGCACATGCCTTTACAAAAAGAAAAGAATATTCTATTTTCAAATATCACAATGATTCTATAAAAAGAATATTCTTAACTAAGTTTCAGGACCCTATTTTGATGTAGTCTCCTACTTTTGCTAAAGGATCTTCAATATATAAAGTTTCTCATTGATAAATTGGAGGTCAACAACAAGCTTCAATAGAGTTCCTTTTCTTGATTCTCTAGGTCTCTGAGGTCCTTCTCAACCTTCTCTATTGGTTGCTTCATTCCCTTGGCATCTCTCATTTTCTCCTCAGATGATATAAGTAGACCCATGATTCTCTTATTGTCATCCCCTATTTTACCTTACCCCTAGCCTCTCATTTATTGCATTAATTAAGTGGTTTTGTGATTTATATCCTCATCTATAATGAGGTCCCAAAAACTAACTAACGTGGGCTTCTTTATCAAACTATCCAAGATGTACAATATTTTGTCCTCTTGATACTTGAGGTCCTCAACTATGTCCTTCATTTGTTTGGACCATTTTCTAAAGTCATTGATCTTGTCCACTAAGATGGTCATAGCCATGTTTATGTGTGATAGGTTTATTTTATTGAATTAAGGGATTAGATTTTTAGTCAATGCTTTAATCAAGTCTTTCACCTGATAACTTACAGCCTACCATTAAACAACTTGGCTTGTAGTTATATCACTTTGCTTGATCATTGCATTCCTTCTGGTCTTTATTGATTTTAGGGAGATGAACAAATCCTTCATGGTGATTTCAAATTTTTGGAATCTATCCTTTGGTATTTGTAAGATGCACTTTCCTTAAAATTCTTGTTTTGTTACAATATTCCTTTGATAATTATTTATAGTTGGTCTAACTGGGCCTAAGCCATATCAAGAACATTCTCTTCAAACATGGGAGCCTCAACAAGCTTTTGGCCCTCTACTATATTTAGTCCAACAAACGGTTCAACCTCTTGAAAGGTGAACTCTTTTCCTCCTACCATAGCTCTTTACTCAGTCACTCTCTAGAAATTGGTAGTTGTTGGGTCAAATTTGACACTAATTAAAGGCTATGTTACCTATGGAACTAGGATTTCTATTTTTGTTCCACTTGACTCCCCAAGGGAAGCCATCTTATTCTCTTATTATTTATATAAACCCACTATCCATGGCTTAAGCTCATCATACATAGATATATTGATAGACTTTATTATTTCCCAAAGATGGTGCATAGTAGGAACTTTTTAAAATTCTACATATAGAAACCATTCAAGGATGGTAGGGCCTTGTAACACATTCTCTTCACTAAAAACATTGACCTCACTTAAAGGATGAGTGATGGTCAGTTTGGGTTTCTTCTTTCTTACTAAAATTAATGCTATCTTAACTTTCCTCTTAGAGACACTAACTGGGACTAAACCCAAGGCCATTTCCTTTTCCTTCTCTTCTTTTGTTTCCTCAGTTTAAGCTTCCTCTTCTTGGACATCTTCCCCATCTGATTGGTAAGCACTAGATAAAATTTTTAGTACATCTTCTAGTGTTTCACCAGGATCAAATTCTACTATATCAATGTATTCAATTAGTGACCCTGGTTCTTTAGGATAGACTAAAGATGATGCCACCTCACCAGGTTTCCTTTCTTCAGGTCTCTATTTAATTTGTGCCCTAGGAATTTAGATCTTTGTTTATGATTATGTATATGTGGTAGGAGGTATATAGGATTAAATCCCTAATAAGTTATATTGTTTTAGACCAAGTTTCCATATATCATCATCCCTTTTATGGTCTCTCATCAACCTAGCATCTGGGTTTATGTTGTGTTTCTTTAACCTTACCAAGATTTTGTTGAAGGATGTTGCCTTTGTGTACATCAAGTCATAGACCCCAGATAGATGTTCATATTCTACACTTATCATTTTTGTTTTCAAGTTCCCCACCACTCTTCCTTAGGGGTCCCACTATCTAATTTCATTATGTTATAACTTGAAGAGGCTCTGTGTCTAAAAGTAGCCTCAATGTTGTCCCATTACTGAAATGTAGTCTTGATAATGTTCATGGGTAAGGTATGTAATGATCCCTTCCTCTTATTTTTGAATACACCACCTATACCATTACATATATATTATGATACCTCTTTCTTGGATAACTTTTTTGGCATATGGACTAGTAGCCTAAGTGGGGTGCACTAGGTCCCCTCAATCCTGATGATGGTGCAATTGAAGTAAAACCAAATGTCACCAATGGATTCAATAGACTTTTTGACCAAAGGACTAAATCTTACCATTGGGTTTCCTATTATGGCCTCAGTTAAGGCTAGATAGACATAGTCATAGATGAAATGAATGTTGTTCATGTACTTAAATATGTGCAACTTTGAGTAGAATTACGATACTATCTGTTTCCCTTCAAGTGACCATCCTCTAAAGTTAGGGATCTTGGTAGTGGAAAGGAGGGAATTTAACATATAAGACACAATGTAGAACTCATTCCTAATCATTTTCCTAACTAAATATTTTACCTACACATACATGTGCTAACAACCTAACTAATGGGAGGGGTGAGTTCCTTTTCAACCATAAAATATGCCAAGGGTACCCATATTCTGTCAACATAAGTGGTGGTAGGATTTCCTCATAGACTATTCATTAAAGTCATAACTATTTTGATCCCAAGTTATAATTGGGTAATAGGGATATTGTTATTGAGATTAGAGAAAACTTGATTTCTAAAGTATAGCCATGGAGTGAGGATAGTTTTCAGGTCATTCTTGTTGGCCCATTTGTTGCTTGTGACTACATCTACTTGGGGCATGGGAAACTTATAGTAGTTGTCAAAAATAATGAAACAAATATAAGCTACACTTTTGTGAGTATGTTATTTGACCAACATGCCCTTTTTAATATTGTAATATTTGAAAATAGGTGAGAGAACATCTATGGAATGAAGTACCTCTAGTTTTACTATAATGTGATGAAGGCCTATCATTTTAATGGAAAGTAGGTCATAGTACCTCCTCTTGATTGTTGTGTTCTTATCTTCCTTGGTGATGGTAGGTAGCTCCATAATCATCTAGAAGAGATTAGATAAATTGTTGTCTCCTATGTTTAAAGCTACTATATTGAATTCATATTGTTGAAGATTCTCTCCTCTATGTTTGAGTTAAAGTAAAGCTATGTACCTTCTCTAGCTTATTTTTTGTATACTATGGTTGTGAGTTTATTCAACTTGTAGCTTTAATGGTGATGACTATTTGCACTTAAGTAAGTTTCATGCTTTAGATTTTCATTCAAATCATGTATTTATACCTTCACTTTTTTGAGCCCACAACATCTTTAGATTTGACATTTTTTGCTTATGTGGTATCCCTATGGCACTTTTATGGTAAATTATTCATTAATGTTTAAAAACATGATCATTACTCTTTAAAAATATACTTTTATTTTACACAGTCAGATTATTCTACATAGATCAATGTTATTCATTGATCTTGATCTCAATATTTGAATGTCATTGGCTACAATATCTGTTGGGTCATGAGGTTGTGCCACTTGGTAGTCTTGTGAGCCTCTTGAGCTCCATTGAAAAGTCTTCATTGATTATGAACCATTGGATCTAGTGGTTACAAATCAATAGCGTCCATTTATATCCAAAAGGTGTTTGATCTTTAATGTGTACTAGGACTAAAGGTTATGCCACTTGGTAATCCTGCAAGCCTACTGAGCACTTTGCCTTGTAAATTTTGTTAACTCACATGCTTTTACCATGTGGTAGCCTCACATTAACTAAGACCTTCATTAAAGAGTCTTGACCTGATATGCTCTATTTATCTGGATTTGTATGCCATAATGTGTATCATTGATATTCAAAAGGTGCTCAATGTTTAAACTATGGTCCACTCCTTGAATTTTCAACCATTGATTTCACTCCATTAGGTTAATCCTACCCAAGTGAATGCAAGCCACAGATCATGCTCTAAGTAGTTGAATGTGATTGTTTCCTATATTTATAAAAAAATTACACAAGCCAAAGAATATGTATGACTTAAATCAAATCCCTAGACTAATGTTTTATTTCATATTAATAAATACAAATAAACATTAGCTTATAGTTTTTAAGTTAGGCTAGGAACATCATATAAAGGACCTTGAATTACATGAAATGCATAACATAAGTATTTAGTCTAAGTTTAAATGTAACAAATAAAGGAATCTTTGAATAATATAAATCATAACATAAAAGTTTATCCTAAGGTTTTTATTATATTAATAAATACAATCAAAACCTTAGGATAAAGGCTTAATCTAGGTCTATGCAATAAAAAGGGACCCTCTTATTTCCTTGATTTTATTTCACACCATTTGATCTTTATAATTTGATTAAATATAGGCCATTGATCATGATCCACAAGATTAAGCGAGATTGGCTTCATGGGTTAGGTCTTTGACTTATTGAGTCCACCTTGTTTTGTTCCATCAACCTCATCCAAACAAATGTGGGTCATTGATCCTACAAACAAGCACACATTTGAAGTTAGGACTTGGAGACATAAATAACTTAGGATAAAGTATTAGGACTAAGGTCTTGTCTATGTTGATAAACATGAATGGGGCCTTAAGACTAAGACATTAGTCTAAGTTAATAATATATAAAAAGGACCTTAAGTATATAAGGTTAGACCATGTTAAAATAAAAGGGAACTAAGGGGTTCAGGACATAAAGGGGACCAACATTATAATTTTTAGTCTAAGTTTTGGTCATGTTGAAAAATATGACTAAACCTTAGTATAAAATTTAACTTTAAGTCCTTAGCATTTTAAAAAGTATCCCCGCCAATTTTTGATCATGCCAATTTTAAATTTGGTCTAAATAACATGTGCTAGGGTTTTTTGAAGAAGGGATTTAATAAATTTTTGAATATGGTTTAACTTGAATTTATATAGACCAAAGGCTAGTAAAAGGCTGAATTAGGATTAAACCACAAAATTAAGACAACCCATTTATGAAGGGCTTCATCAAACCTACAACCTAAAACATGAAGAACAAATATTAGCAAATTTAGACAAGGTCAAACTAGATCCATGAATAAATAAGTCAACTAAGTGAAGGTGTGGAAACATATTAATGACACTCAGATCAAGTGAATTTCAATTTTAAGGTACAAATTTCACAATTTGGCATAAGGGTTTCCATTTTTTAGAAAATGGGGTATGTTGTTCTCAACAAGTCCAAAGATCATTCATGTGTATCACTTTGTCTCTCATGTTGTTTATTCCAAGTCCATATGCAGGAGGAATCTTAAAATCTATAAAATTTTAAAAATCCAAATCATTTTAACAAAAGGAAATGATACAAAAGGCAACATTCAAAATTTAACAACTCAAATCACACTAGAAAATATGATTCAAAGCACATATCCTTTTTCTAATAAAAAATCAAACACCACAATTTTGCCTCATTATATATTTGAGGTCCATTAGGGTGTGGTAGGCCAATAAATTAGGAAAGGAGAATAAAAAATCTCTTAGTGCTACCTACTTTCTCACACAAGTACCCAATCTTCATAGTAGATCAATGATTCTGTATGAGGTCTTGAGGAATGGGGAACACATTGTGGGAAGGTAGGTCCATTTTAATTTTGTTGATCAAACAACCAACATGAGTTGATCTTAGTATCTCACTTATTTGCATATACAAGTTTGGGCTTATTGAGAATGGGTATTCTTTGTATATTGATGGTCACTATCCACTTAGTGTCTTTTCTATGTCCTTAGTGTGCCTCATTTTTCCTAAGGTCTTCTCATATATGCCTACATTATTATTATTACATTCCCTCTTTCATTTACATTATTGAGAAATATTATTTTTTTAGTTGATCACTCCCCTTAGGGATTCCATTTATGAGTTGAAATGTAAGACTATGGATAGGATCAGGCCTTCCTCACAAATTACCACATTTCCAAAATTCCCTTTTAAAAATATTTTCCATTTGTTTCCACCTCATTAGAATTACCTTTATGAGTTGTAGTGTAAGACCATGCCTTCCTAAAAAAAAATTCCAATACCCAAGTCACAATGAAATTATGTGTGCCAAATTTGACATAAGTAGTGATTGATTATGAATTACACATCATTGAAATGCTTCCCATCTTGATATAGTATGTTTTATTCTTAATCCATTGCTCTTTCACTTTTACCTTCTTATTTTCTGATTGCATGTAAGATTATAACCATTTTTTTAAAAAATTTCATTCATCCCAACTTCAATTAGTGTGATCAATTAAGTTCATTTTTCTAATTTTATTTTTCTTTTATATTTCCCAATACCGTTTAGTATGATTGATTGAATTAATTGTTGTATTTTTATACCATTTGGTTTTCATGTGGTTTCCATTTTATTACATTATTTTCATACTTACCAACATGATATAGTGTGATTTTTCTAGTTTTAATTTGGTACAAATCCTTATCATGGTTTAAAAAAAAAATTTTACTTTTTTTTTAATCATCTTTGGTTTATTATATTCAATCATATTTTTTTATTACACATTTCCCATCATGATATAGTTCATAATACATTTGTTTTTTTAATTATACTTTTCCAAGTCATTTTTGCATTTTTCTTTTTATTACCACGCATGTGTATCCATAATTCTAGAAAATAAAACACCCCACATATATTTTCCATAACATATACAACAAAATATAAATACATGTGATATAAAGCAATATATCCATGCATGAACATCCAAAACCAAATAAAACTCATGAGATAAAATCCAAATATTAAAATTAGTCTATATATATATATATCATGTGTCTTATACAATACAAAGTACAAAATAAAAAATAAATCTAGATCTAAGATTGGTCTCCATCCTACCTATCTTGTGGCCTAGCCATAATGCCCATAGATGCCTAGTATTATCCCCTCTGAATGGTATGTTGTAATGAGGTAGTCCAAGATCTCAAACATTCTACTTGTTCCTATAGATTGGCCACCTAGGCTTGCACCTATCCAAGATATATTATGGTAGCGATGTGCACTGCTCTCTCCTAAGCCAAGTCCTATCATGACTATGCCTCTCCCTCTCCCACCCCTATTGATGGTTGTAATCTATCCAGACATGTCTAAAACTACCTCATAACCTCCCTCACAAATCTAAACTAACTTATTTGGGATGAGGTAAATGGTACCATAGGATCATCCAATGTGGTGGGGTCTTATGGATCCAACACCCTATCAAAACATCATGGTGTGTAACTATAACCATAGATCCCATCTATAAAACCAAATCTAGATAGATATTAGATCACATCTATATCTCAAAATATATATATCTACTATAATAACATGTAATTAGTGTCCTATATCAATATCTTAAATCAAACTTATGACATTTCTCACTAGTGATGGTATCACCAATAAATGTCTTCCCTCTTCTTGCTTGTCGAGCATAGTATATTCATCCACTTATCCTCTGAGTGTCTCCTTTGTGGATCACCTCTAAACCACTATAAATCCAAGATTCACCACTCATGCATGACATAAAATTCTCTTGATAAGTGTCTTTATAGACCAACTATGTATAAGAATGAATAGTCGGTCATTTTATGTTGTCACCCTTACCTATGCCCACTTTTGTCAGTGATACCTCTATTTGTGGTGTAGCCAGGGTGGTCACTGCTGCTATTGTTATGGTAGTATTTTATTTGATCCTTACTATGGTACCTTTTATATACTTATATCCCCATCCATCTCATCTCCTCCTACTACTACCTATTATCTTTCTCAACTAGTTCATGGTCTAGCATGCCATGACCTAATCATAGGTATCTACACTAGTAATCCTACTCCTCTCCCCTTTGGCTCTCTAACATTTTGTTTCTAATTAAAAGGCACTATTAGAGGGGTCATTAGGTATGAGATTCCAAACTTCCCTAATAATAATGTCACCAAATATAGCTCTACCCATAAGGTATATTGGTCTATGATCCACACCCATACCAACCCCATTACGATGATCAACCAACTAGGCCATATAGTAGAAATGTGTATGTAGGGATACCACTAAATGTCCTTTTGTGTGATAGTATATGTTACTAACACATGGGGTATGACCTGAGCTACATGGTTCAGCATCCATCTCATGACCTGAGGTAACTTTTCATTGACCACATGGGGTAACCTAGTTGGTTGATACATAAGAAACCTCTCAAATAGTTAGGTACTCAATAAAAAATAGGCCTCATGGTATTCTACCATTTAGACAACATACCATACATATCATGCATTATATAGACCTAGATGATATACCTAAAGTTGTATAATGGTCCTTGATCCAAAATGGACTAACACAAGGCTATCACATACAACAATACTTTTCCATCCAGCTTGTGTCACAACATTCATGCTATCACAAGTCTGATCATAACCTTTTGGATATCTATAATATCTATAATATATACATCAAATAGACTGATCCTTGATCAAGGGTATTTAAGCATGTTTCCCATTGAGATAATGCTCACCTCTCCTCTAGATCATCTAGTGCTCACATGATCACTAATGTCCCTACTATTAGTAGTCTCAAAAAAGTATGGACATCCTCTAGCATGATACCCACCTCTATGGTATCCCCATCCACCACCCATTAAAAAGTGTTAGTCAACCATTCCCATTCTCCAAGGAACATGATAAAAATATCAACACTAATTGGGATGTACCTCATCTCCATAATACCTCCAAAGCTTAGTGTGACTAGTTTCACTCTATCTACATCTATTAATTGATCTAGTAGATCTAGTAGCCATGATGCATCTATCAAGCACCAATACCTCTAGTGTCTCTATAAAATATCAAATAGTAAAGGATGTATCAGATCTCTATGTCATAATAAATCAAAATACATTGTTAAAATTTCACACATTTCACACTTAAATCAACTGGTTTGGCTAAGTTTCTCAAATTTTATAGAATTGACCCCTTTAAACACTAAATGAGCTCTATAGTTTATTTGTAATACTAGATCAACCTCTTCCTTTTCCAACTGGATTGGCCACATCAATACTAGAACAACCATTTTATTATTCTAGAATACCATATAAACCTTGTTTTACATAGCTAGAATATTTTTAGCACTACTACATTGGCTGTCTTAAATAAACTAAGTCATCCCTATCATACGCAATCGACGTTTACCTCTTCCTAACTAAGTTAAATTATTGATACATAGTTGTCCCCCTTATTATCATACTAAATTGGCCAAATGATATGCATTCAACCTTCTTCTTCTCCCTAACTTTGTAGACTAAATCATATGTTGTGAAAGAGATTTGGCAATTTTTAACATAGCCATTAGTATGGAAGACATGTTTCCATAACATGACACTATTATAATTTGGACAATTTTAGAATTATGTACAAATGTGGAAGGCATGTTTCTAAAACATGCTCCCAATTTAATCTAGATATGATGAATACTAAAAAATTTGGACATGTTCCCATAGCATGTCCCCAATGAATATGAAACTATGAATATGAGGAATCTATATCTATATAACATTCCCCCACTAATATGCTTCACCTTTTGGGAAGAGGGTAAACTAATTCCGATAGTCACCTCATCAAAAAAGGAATAAATAACATTGTCATGTATATGACTATATAGAAACCAATTGCAACATAGTATTTTGGGTACTAGATAATGTAATATTATTTGGTACCACTTATTATTTGTAAAAATAATTGTGTATTATTTGTAAAAATAACTGTGTAAGAAAAATCCATGTAATTTTTGGTATTTATTGAAATATTTCCAAATTGGTATAATGTAAAAGTGCTTGTTACCTAGATTCCAACATAACTCATAGTTTTGAATTTGAACATTTGGTACTCAATATATGATAATTTTAAATTATTATAAAAGTTTTATATTAGGAGTTTTGAATAGAAATTACAATTCATTTATACTTTTGACCTTATATAATTTTCATCTCTAAGTATAAAAATACAATGTCATGGTGTAGAGCCCCACAACCACTATGAGTTGAGGTAATTTGAATGGCCCTAGATGGAAAGAAATTTGATGAGCTAGTAAGTAGGTTTAAGTTTGAATCACATGGTAAATTTAGATTTTTTAAATTTGTACTTTTTATCATAATTTTGGGATAGTTGTATCTAGGTCTCAATGCTAGTGTCTAATTTTGGATGTAACTATCCAATGTTTCTATCATATGTTGACATTAGTGTCTGATACCATTTTATTATTTTTTTATGGGTTTTTATTGTAAATTATATATTTGATTTTTTTCATGCCCTGACTAATGACTATTTTTGTTTATTTATGTTTTGTATAAAGATGTACATAACTAAGAGTTTTGGTATGGTAGGAATTTTTCTATGCTAGCAAAGTTAGGACTAGATACAGTTGATTGGGCCATGATATATCAAGCTAGATTAGGCCATGTAATTTAGTTAGGAAAATTTCCCTATTATGTCCACCTTCTCAAAAAATTAGCTAAGAGGTGGAAAATGGATACCTATACCTTATGGCTCCTAATAGGGGAGATGACAATTACATTGTAGGATGTGTATCACATTTTTAGATTAAGTATCAAAGGTGAGAGAACACATGTTATACAAGATAGTAGACATGGTTAAATTTAGTTGTTACATAGGTATTTTATTGAGTAAATAGCATCAGATATGGATCTGATTAACATGGTGTGTGTTGATGGCATTATCAAAGGTGATGTTCTATAGTTGTACAAGTTCAATTGTGTAATATTATCTTCCTTTATAGTAGTTAAAGGTGGCACTGTTGTGATTTATTATCACATGTATCATCAAATTTAAAATATTAAGGACTATTTTAGATAATATGGACTTATCAATAGTCTAATTTTTTGAAAACTATCAGAAATAAATTGGACTGTATCAAGATTAAATTGGATTGTATCAAGATTAAGTTAGATTTATTTCAAATAAATCACATCTATCTAATGTATTTTTGATAAGTCCACATAATTTAAAATGATCATATATAATTATTAGTTTAAAAATATCATAAATATATTTGACTTCATCAAGAATTACTTAGACTTATTATAAATAAATGACATCTAAATTATATATTTATAATAAGTCCAAATTATGCAACCATTCAAACTAGTTCATAGACCATTCATCTATAGATAATAAGACTTGACATTTTATTTTTGAAGGAAAATAATTCATACATCAATCAGACACTTGAGCGATATGTGATTTAAATCACCTGGGATGATTGGGATGCCATGTGTCATTAGTTGATTGGATTGTGAACTATCTATTTAATTTAATTTAGGTGACGTCCTCATGACCATTAAAATTTATCTCCTATTTATGTACATAGCACATGTCAATCATAGGTGTTCTATTATTATATAATTAATATAATATCCCACATATTTGAGTTACCAGGATTATGATGCATGTTGCAATATTAGGTGCTCACATTATTCAAGACTTTTCTTTAGACTGGTAATTCTTTTGTACAGTTGAGTCATCGAGATTATGCTATGTGGAACAATATTGGGTGCTTGTATGAAGTGTAATTTGAAAAAATTAAAATATTAATAACATTTTTTGATATGCAAATATCGAAGAACAAATATTGACATGCAAATGGGACATTCTAAGGTGTAAACCCTAAAGACCTTTTCACATACATGGGAATGTCAAAGTGCATTTTTTAAAACACAAAATACAAAGTGTAAATTCTTATGTGTGAAAATTATGAAGACCATTTTAAAGGATACAAAATGTGAAGTTTAATTTGAAAAATCAAAAAGCTGAAGAGGTTTTCATGATTTGCAAAATGTGATCTAGATATTTGGAATACACAAAAATTGAAGACCATTTTGAATCATAAAAATGTGAAGTGGATGTTCCAATAGTCAAATGATATTAAATATATGCATATTTACTAAAGTACTAAATTATTCTAGTAGAAAATATAAAACTCAAATGTCGAAGTGTATTTTCTAAGACCCAAAATGCGAAGTGCCACTAGAAATAAATATAAATAATAAAAAATTATACATTTTTAAAAAATGGACTAAATTCTAAAAAAAAATTCATATTTCTCATTCTAAAATTAAGAAAACACCATTTAAAATTTTCCAATCCTTTTATCACTATTTTTGTTAGTGCATAATGGGATGATGCATTTAAATAGTCTATAAAATGCCTTTCCAAAAATTAGTGATAAAAAGTGTATGACCTCTCCAATTTTTATTTAGTTTCCAACCATAGAGGATACTATTTGAGTATGGATGGTAAAGATGTGTCAATTGGGTTTGGCTTCCATTTCTTTTCCAAGCAACCTGAATAAATTTCTACTTCTTTTACATCTTTTTTCCCTGCATGAACTAGGATGAACCAAGCTATATTGGCCCTTTGTTCCATATCCCCATTTGTTTTTAGTATCTCAATATTGATTTTAGATCTAGAAACCCATACTATGTAGTACACTCCTATAGAATCACCAGGTATGACAAATAACATATCTTTGATTTACACATCTTGAGCTAGATTAAATGCAATTTTATTATTTTGCTTCTTAGACCAACATATGTATTTGTAGATACCACTCCAAAATCAAGGGTCTTATCATTAATAATTTTGTGTAGATCTCTATGCAAGGGTATATCATGATGATTTCTAGGCCAAAAATCTCTTATGCACTCAACTTCAGAAGGGAACATGTCTTCTTTCATTATGTTATAGATGTTTTGGAAGTAATATGCTAGATCCTTCTACTTATTATTTATGATCAAACCACATTCATTGGATTATTGTACATATTTATTGAAGTTATATTTAATTTCATTTTCACTCTTTTTTCTAATTCTATCTAAGTCTTTTGAAACAATGAAATCTTGAGTCATTTATCTATTTTTAAAGTCTTTGAAATATATTTTTATCAAATTACCTTCTAAAACATTTGGCTCACCATTTTCTTTTGTTCCCCATAATGTAATCGAGGGTGACCAATTTCTATCTCTTATAGAGTTTTTGTAATGCATAATGGGCTGACCTTGATCCATGCATAGAAGAAAGTATTGACCTTGTATCAAGCCTACTATTTCATTTCTTCCCTTCAGATGGTAACTATTAACATACTCTTTGAAGTCCATTACCTCTTTAATCAAATATGGTGTGAAGTTTCTTGTATTTTCACACATTCTATAAGTGTCCATCATCTCTACCATACTCCATACATCTTTCCTCTTTAAACATTCAAATAGTTTCCAAATGTATTGTCAATGTCCTCATGGGTATTTCTTATAGGGAAAAATCCAATCTTGACATTGAGGAAAACACCTTTGTAGACAAGGAGAGATAAATATTGCAACATATGCCTATACAAAAAAAACATGATTTTGTGAATTTATAAATGTAACATTAGTTCCATATAAGGTTCAACATTTTAAAAATATAATTGTGGATGGAATTACCTATTCTTATTGTCCCCAAAATAGTTGTCTAGTTGAAGGTATAGCCTAGAAGGAAGTTTCTTGAAGGCACTAATTGATTGTGCTTCTCTATATTTCTTACATTTAGGGTAGCAGTTTTTAGACAAAAGTGCATCATATAATGGATATTTTGAAGATCTAGGTTTATATAGTAAATATCTATAAGTATATGGCATTATTGTTTTCATATCCTTGAATTACTTGTTGAATGAGGTGATAGTAAAGTTAGACCCTCCAATAATTTATGGTAAAAAAAATGTCCATATCCACATACACCATGACCATGTGTTATAATCTCCATCATTAACAACTCTAATACATTGTTGGTATGCTTTTATTTTTGTCACTATCCTTGGCACAATTTTTTTTGACATTCTACCTTGTCATGAATAACACTGAGAAATTCTTTAGGGTATTGATCTAACATTAATTTATGTGTGTAATATATTTGTCTTATAAAAATTATTTGATTTGAGTGCATCACAAATTCTTGAATGATACACTCTTCCTGATCTCTAGAGAGGGACCTAGAGCATTTTTGTTGAGTCAATAAGATGTATGTTTTAAACATAATGAAGTCATCAGATGTGGCAATGGTCACATCATGAAAATTATTTCTCCACATGTTATTAAATTTTGGCTAGGATATTGGCTCATATTGCATATCTGCTAGTTGTGCATTAATGTGGTGCCTCATAAATTCTTGAGTGAAACATGATGAAAGATGTTGAACATTTTTTCATAATTTGTCTATATCTACTTGGCATGTTAGTCATGGAGAAACATCTACAAAATCATCCACCAATTGGTCAAACAAATCTCTAGCTACCATTGTCTTCTGTTGTGGATTTTGTCTAAATATCCCTACATGGAATGCATTTTTCCCCCATTTATGTGACAATTTTGAATGTCATAAAAGATACTTCTCTTCAATCCATATATTTTAATCCAATCTTCCAAATAGATCTTTGTACCCTAAAAATCAATGCTAGTTTTGTTTTTATTTTTCTTAAATAAACCAACACAAAGGGCATCCAAGACATGTTTCCTCCTATCTATTTTGGTGGAATCAAGCAACTTCATCTTTATATATTTTAGAATATCAAATGACAATCCTGACTAAAAACATTTTTTAGTGCAACATTTATCTGTATACATTGTTGAAATCTTAGTATATATGGTTTCATCAAACTTCACTTAGCTGAGTGAAGTGTTTGGCTAATTTCTTTTTTGGCTCGAGTATTTATAGGCATGAGTTAATTTTTTTGGATCCCTTTATGCTAGGAATGTTAGGCAAGGAGTGACTTCATTATCCACTATGTCTTAAATGTTTCCAATTTCTTTCTCCTTTGGTGTCATATATGGTAAATTTATTGCTCTACAAGTCTTAGTGTCCACTATTTTGTTGGAAAGCCATCTAACGATAGATGTTTTAGTTAGCTCTATACTGCAAGCCTCACAATATTGTATACCTTACCTTATGTAAATTACCAATTCATTTTCTAACATTGGGATAGGAATGTAACCAAAAATCTCCCCTAGTTGTGCAAATTAAACATAACTAAAAGTATTTTTTTCATTATTTACAAGAGTTGTACATTTGTACAATAATGACCCTTTTCCCAAGAAAAATAAGGATTTGAAATGTGGTAGGATCATCAATATATCAAATAAATGAATCCACAAAAGGGTTTTTTTGTTGTAATGGTTGTATATGTAGAACTAAACTCAAATTATTTTGTCTTTGTTCCATGTCATTGTCTATAAAAAACTTGTCTATGACATGTTGCATCATTTTTATGCTCCATATAGTAAAACTATCAAATACATCCCCAAATTATCCATAAAAGCTACAAGAAATGGAAGTTATAGAATTGGATCAAAAACTTTAGTCACATTAACACTTACACATTCAATAGGTATTTCCTCATTATGGCATGTGGAAGTAAGATTTATGGGTTCCTGAGATTCAATGTCTAGACCTACCACTTTGTGTATTCTTCCTTCACTAATGACCTTACCATTATTTATGAGAGAAACAATCTCCACAATAGAAAGCCATTGATGTATGATTTTTATCCTAGATATTTGTAAAATACATGAGAATATTTATTAATTGGGTTATTTATAAAATTAGTCTAATTTATACATTTATGTAGGAGATAAAGTTATTTTTATACTAGAACATAAGCATGGAGATATGTTAAAATCTAAAAATGTTAAAAAGGTAATGTATAACATTTTTTTAACTACATGGTTTATGTCAATCCAAAAAACTAATAGATTTTAATATCATATATTGCATACTTAAATTCTTGATTTATCCTACTTTAAAGGTATCTCCTAGGAGATACATTTAAAACATGAATCATAGTGGAATATCCATGTAGAGAAAAATAGCTAATTAAGTCAATATTCAACCATGTATTTTATTACAATACAAAATGATAATGAGCAATGGGGGTTTTAATAAAAATTATGTAAAATGATTAACTTCTTATATTTTGGGATCCTGTATTTGATTTGAACCTATGTTGTGGACCTAAAATTTTGAAGATATCTCTTAGGACATAACTTTCAAACATGCATATGGGTACCCTTGAAGGTTTGAAGGGCCTTTTAATACCTTTAAGGGTACCTATGACATTAATCTTAAGACTTAATTTTTAAATATTCAAGGACATGTGGCATGCACCCATGAACCCATGACATTTAAAGATGAATCCCCTAATAGAATTCCTTTACCTTATGAACCTACCCTTCAACATTTTAAAAATGATCAATTTTGTCCCAAATACATTTACCTAACTAACCTATCCTTCATCTTTTTTATTATGGCCATGTTGGCCTGATAGAATTTCCCTTCACCCTTTTTGAATTTCCCTTTGGATTTTTGAAATGGCCCTTTCCCCACCCTAACATACCCTTCAATACTTTTGTCCTAGACCATTCTATCCTATGAAGTAAACCCTTTGGCCATTTTTTCCCATGAAGTAGACCCTTTAGACCTTTCTACACTTACCCTTTAGGATAATGGGCATGGCCCTTTGCCCTCTGTAACCCACCCTTAGGTCTTTTAAACATGCCCTTCTACCTTTTTGCAAGAACCTTCAAGATTTTTGTCATCTCCACTTTACCCTTTAGGACTTATCCTTTGGGACATTATACTAGACCTTTATCCTATGAAATAGACCATTTGGGAATTTTTTAATGGGAAATTTTCCCTATGAAGTAGATCCTTCAGAATTTTTCTTGATCAAAATGACCCTTAGGATAATTTCCTAGGACATTTTGCCTGAAATAATTTTCTTGATGATATTACCAAATAACGGAATTTTTATTACAAGTATTTTATAAAAGATTGGTCCCTATCATAAAATATAATACCTTACTACCAAAAACAATAGTATCCCTTTGCCATACTTTTCCAAAATAAATTTAAAGTTTCATACAATGATATATAATAAAGACTCTCGCCAACTTAAACTCACAAAGTTTGAATTATTTAGGGATTATAAAATCAAGGTGAACATTGGGCATTTATGTAACATAAACTAATATTCAATGAAAAATCCTATATATGTGATACATATCCATTAAAATATTTCACTAATTTCAATCAAACTTACATTCAAAGTCTCCCACTATCCTAAGTAAAAAAGAGTCCTAACTGCTATCTTGAAGAGTAGTGCAAGTAAAACAATGATTAAGCTAGAGCCGAGTGGATCATACAACATACATAACACCTAGAAGGAAACTAAAAATAGAAAATAGTATATATTACTATGGTGTATTCATCCAAGACATTTATGGGAGAAAATATGACATCACCATACTCAATCAAGGACTCCATAAAGTTCATAGATATAGTATTTGATGCCACCATATTTGATAATAGGTACACCAAATATTTAGAGATATGGGACACAATGGATTTGATAAATGTATTTTCATTAGAGGATGAGTTGACACTCATTGGTAGGTTGTTTGTCAAAGAATTATTGTCTTTCAAATGCCAAAGGTTACATTTTATTTCTACCAAGCTAGAGGTGATGCCATGCATCGACCTCCTACAGGATTTGTTATTCTTAGGAAAGAGATCATAGGATGCCTTCCTACATTATTCTAGAAATAACACAATGGTTGCATGAATTTCATGAGATTAATTCCAAAGATACCTATCTTTGAACATACCCAATGCACACTATGACAAACATAAATCACCACAATTTAACATAAAGAAATCAATTGAGAAGGCATTATCTTCATGGTTACTCCCAACCTAGACCATTGCATGAAAAGGGAAGAAGCCAAAGGGGCCTATTTTCATAGACAAGTTTATAATGGGGATTAACATTAGCATGGCTCTATTGAATTTACTCTATGGTATTTCAATCATTCATTTTTTCAATTTAGACTAGGTGCCATTTCTTTACATGATGCACACCCATGATGTTGCATATGCCATGGGAGAGATAATCAACTTCCATTTGAGGGAGAAAATAATTCACAAATACAAATATCCCATATATTTGGGAAATTTCTATATGATGTCATATTTGTTAGACGTTGTTATGGGAACCTATTATAGAGACATTAGGGAATTGAAGATCCTAGCCATGGAATGCATAAAGAATAGAATCTATGATCATTACCAGTTTATGCATATATATGCCTATGCTAATAACATGGTAAGGGTAGTTGAATATGTCTATCCATAGGTTTTTTAAGACATTCATGGCTCACTTATGCCCAAATTTGGACAAAATATCATAAAAACCCTAGAAGATAAGTGGGATTATTTCCTCTATCTAAACTTCATAGTTATAATGATTTGGGTAAATAAGGTTAATCCTTTATGTATCCAAAAATACATCCCAAACAAGTTGGTAGAGCAAGAAATTACTTTCCAACTATGGTCAAGTTTTGAAGAGGACCTATCTAGGTAGAAGAAGGCTTTGTTTGGTCATTTTATAACAATTGGAAGAATGGTTTACACAATGATGAAGCATTTCAGATAAGTGGGTAGTAAGTGAAAGAGTTATCCTTTCCCCATGCTTCCACATAGAGATTATAATCAACATGGGCTTATTTAGAAGTACATATATGGATTTAACATCCCATACAAACATGTTACCTATTCATATGATTTTGTATTTATTAATTTAGAGGAGGATGAGGATGTGTTAGAAAGAGCAAGGACTTCTAGACTTCAAAAAGATCATTTAAGAATAATCTAGGATGATCCTTTAGTCATAGTAATGGAATTGGATAGAAAGAAGGCTATATACAAAGCATGGGATCATTTTGACTTCTAGAGAGGACCATTTGAGGAGAAATATAAGGACTAGGTGGGTCCCTTATCTCAAGCCCTCCCTTTGAAATTGATGTTGAAGATTGTGAAGAAAGATCCTAGGTTATCTGAACCCAAAACAAGTAAAGGAGCATAGGCAGGGGACCCCATCAATTTAGATTATAATGAGGAGGAGAGAACATAAGAATAACCATCTTCCAGCACCATTAAAGTGTACTACTAATATTTCCTAGACCTAAATTTCCATATCTATTAGGATAGAAACACAAGAGGCAGTGGCATCAAATCAACAAGGCTCTCTTACATAGCTGAAGACCCCTATATGAGAAAGCCTAATAATCCAATAAGGAGTCCCATATTTGAATCATCACAAGGTTTTCCTACTACACCTCCACATTTAGAACCAATAGAGGGAGAGGTTGTGATAATTAGGGACATTGAGGATGACCCTGATGAAAAAGGTAAGTTAGAAATAACTAAGGCCATGAGCCTTCAAGTAAAGATTGAAACACCAAGTTCCTTATATACTCAACCTTTTATGAGTATTCATTTATCTTCTATGCCCATTTTGACATGTTTCTATTTCTTCTGTGTTGAGGATACCCTAGGTCGAAGTGCTTACTTCCACCTCTATTGATCCCTTCACCCCTACCACATTCACTCAGTCCCCTCTTATCACCCCTAAGGTGGAAAAAGATGTTATTTCCACCACCATGGCCATTATATAATCCACTTCCATCTTACTCACCATACTTACCTCCTCTGTCCCTTTTAACACCTTCACCATTAGATCCTTAAAGAAGAGAAAGGTTTCCAAAAAGGTACAAACTATATTAGCCACTCCACAATTTCACATCCAATCCAATCTAATAAAATTTACCTTCTCATACCATCTACCACCTCTATAGAGGAAACTATTATGATAATTTATAGCAAGGGAGGGAATCCCAAGCCTTAATTGATTATAGTCCATCCACTCCCTCAATTTAGAGGAGTGGATTGGTCCAAGATTATTGGGCCTTCCTTGCTCAATGTCCTTGTCAAGGATCAAAAGAAATAGTAGGTTCAAGAGGATGCAAAGAAAGAGATTGTGGTTACAACCTTAGATGCATCTCAATTAGATATTCCTCCATGGTTGATGGACTTGAGAAGCAAGGTAACCTAAATGCCTATCTTTAAGATCACAAGGTTTCCCTTTATCTCCACTCTATTTGACCCCCATATAGTAGATACAAAGAGTGAAGAAGAGGATGTTAGAGGATGAAAATGGCACAAGAATAATTTTATAGGAAAGACACAAAGTATTCTACCTCACTAAGAGGTAGAATATATAACTTGGACAATCTACATACATTGAAAATCTTGTAGACCTAGCCCAAACCCATAAGGATGCTATAGTAGCTATCCATGAGGGAACAAAGTTGGTTTGACAAGAACTTGAAGTTAATGTTCAATAACTTGAGGCCAAGGTGGAATAATTATAGGAGTAAGTGAAGACTATGCATATCCCTACAGGCATACAATCTGAGGTGCAAGAAGTAGCTTCCTAATGCTACAACTCTTTGGAAGTAATGGAATTCATGAAGGTCAAAATGTCACCTCATGTAAATAATGCCAATAAATTGTATAATTTATTGAGAGATGATAGTGCTAAGTTGAAAATGTTAATTATATACTGTAGAGTAAAATACACTACATTTTGTTTTAAGTTTCAATTGTGCGCTCCAATTTTTGACCCTACGCATTTTAGTTTGAGGTAGTGAGGGTTTTGACATAGAGCGTGGGCATGAATTTTCATTTTTGCCTAAAGTTTTGTCTAAGTCTCAAAGTCAAATAGAAGTTGCTAAGTGTCATCTGTCAGGACACATTATAATTTATTACTAAAAGTAGCAGAATGTGCTATGTGTCCTGTTATAACTCAATAGAGAGTGACAAGTGTCGACATCCACATTTCAAGTTTCTTATGAGTTTTAAAAGCTTCTTTCAATAAGCTTCGCTTAGTGCACACAGAAGGCACCAAGTGGAAACTATGGAAGGTTTCAATATTTTTCTCTAAAAGTAGTGGAAAGTGCTGTGTGTCCCTTGTTAAAGCTCAGCATAAGCTGCCAAGTGGCAACATCTACAATTTATTCATTTTGTTTCATTATTGAGTAAAGACTATGGTGGGCCCCAGGTTTTATTTCTAAAGTAAGCAGAAGCCACCAAGTGTCATCATCTGTGTGAATCTAAAATGAGTCCCAAATGTTTCTATAGTATAGCTAAAGCTCAGTAGAGACTACCATGTGTCATCTTTCGCAAGACTTTCAAAAGGTAGCTAAAGCTCAGCAGAAGCTGCCAAGTGTCATCTTTTGCATGACTAAAAAAAAAGTTTCTAGAGCTTCTATAGACAAATAGAAGCCACCAACTATCCTCACCTCTTTCATAGTGGGAAGTGTCACGTGTATCTAATTTAGTCAATAAAATTGCAGAGAGGCCAACCATTTCAAATCCGAATAATATCTTTTGTTAGAAACTTCTAGTTCAGTTAGAGTTTAGTTAGACCATTGGGATTGGATCTTGTGGGCAAGCTAGAGCCAGTCATATGCTATAAATATTGGTGTAGATCACAAGTTCAAAGGACGGAGGAAAAATCATCATCAGAAGAGAGATAATTTTCTACAAGAGATTGTTATCAAGAAGTTTTTTTAGACTTTCTTGCTATGGCTAGTAAGATCATTTGGCTTTGTTCTATTTTCTTGATTTAGAAAGTTTGTATAACTATGCATGTGTCAATGCCTTTTATGTGACTAAACTTTAATAAGAAGACTGAGTTCTGTGCCTTTGCTGATATTTTCTATGTTACTACAAAAATCATCTAAGTTGTGAGCCTTTGATTCTATTTGTTTTCATCTTTTACATTGATCATGCATTGTTTGCTCTTTAATGTAATTGAATCCTAAAGATAGCTTCATTGTGCTTAGTATTAAGGGATGAGTTAAACTCAAGTTCATCACCATAGTTAAATTTTATTTCATTGCATTGGTGATTTCATTTAATTTCTATCCCTTTTCCCACAATACATTTGAGATAAAGAAGAGCCAACTTCTTTAAAATTTGGAGGTCATTTCAGGTCACAAGTCCCACATTCCTAAAAATTCCCATTGTTGGTGTTGGAAACAATGTAATTTTAAGCATCAAATGTTTTTGGCATGCTTAGTGGAACAATCTCTTAAAGTTTCTTTCAAGACTATATGAACTAGAGAGCTACAAGGAGTCAAAATTGTGGACCAGTAACAAGAGCTCAATCTGCTATGAACCCAGGTATTCTTTTACCACCATTGATAACTAATTCAAGAAGAAGGGTCAATCAGTTTACAACAACACCAAGAGAAAACATTAGAGCACCTATAGCCCCAAGGAATTATGCAAATTGGAACACTGGTAGTCCTCTGATTCTCCTAGTACCACCAGCCACTTGGGATCCTATTCTAGTAAATGCCCTAAAAGCTCTACCCAAATTTAGTGGGGAAGATTTCAAAACACCTGAAGAACACTTGTAGGATGTGTCTGATGTCTATGCAATACATGTGATTACACAACATAATTGGCTATAAGATTGTTAGTAGCATCTTTGAAGGGGAAGGCTCTGGACTGGTACAGATCTTTGACCCCAAATACAATATCTACATGGGATCATCTTGGAGATGTTTTCTTTGAAAGATTTGAAGAAAATGGTGATCATTCTTCTTTTTTGTAACAATTGATTACTATCAAAAGGGCACCAAAATAAGCAATGACTAATTTTAATTCAAGATTTAAAAAGACTTGGGAAAGAATTCTTGCTACAACAAGACCATTACTAGGTATGGCTATAGTATTTTATCTTGAAGCCTTAAATTCAGATATATCAGTAATGATTCAGTTACTTGGAGGTCAGACTCTGCCAGAAGCCTATGAATATGTAGTTAGAGCTAAAAATAACTTAATAGATGCTAGAAAGTTTCCCCTAAGGCCTCCCATGCCCATGTTTCTAGATATTACCTTACCTTTGCCTCAAGAAACCCCTAATCCCATAGCCCCACCTGTGTCTATGTATACATTTCCTCAACAACTTGCTAAAGTAGCTATCCCTATCTAATCATCTGAGATGGATGATGTTAATAACATCTTAAGGACATTTTCTAATGAGATAATTAACTTTAAAAGATAGCAAAATCCATATCCTAGACCCCAATATCAAGGATACCAAGGAAATAGACTTCCACCATAGCCAAATTAGTATCAGGGTCCTCAAAGGTAAACTAACCCTCAGACATCAAACCAATTAGTTGCAGTCCCTACACCCTCACAGACTATTCCCCCTAATCTAGATAGGGAGATTGTTCTAGGGTAGAATAATTATGCAAATGGCACCAATGCCTAGTGTTTCCATTGTAATAATGCTCATATGCCTAGAGATTGTCCCATGGGTAATCTATAGCAAAAGATAATAGATCAAAGAAGAATGGATGGATAATTTACAAATACTTCTAATACTCAACCCTACCAATCCCTTGGTATGCAAAATTTAGTCCTGGTGGCTCAGATGCAAGGGATGTCCTTATAGCAAGAAGAGGAAATAGCCCCTGAGCATGCTTTGTTTTCATGGGTTGAAGATAAAGAGTTAGTATTCTTAAATGAAGCTTCTACTTCCAATAATCCATTGGTACAATCAGATTACTACACTAGAGCCAAGAGAAGGATGATGGAATAGCCTGAAGTCATAAATAATGAAATTATGGGGATTCCTCCATTTCAAGGTCATCAAAACATAGCTGCTAGACAAGAAATACCTCAACCAGTGTACAACCAAGTAATTTCTAGACAAGTTCAAGAAAAATCAAGTTACCCTTATTATCTAAGAACCCAAACACTAGGACCGATGAATGTGGTGGATCAGCTGAAGAGGACCCCAACGCATGTGTCAATATGGGAAATATTAGCTATTCCTAAGCAAAAAAAACTATTGCAAGAAGATCTATAGGGCCAACTGGTGCCTAAACATACTAGTACCAAAGGAGGACCTGCTGATAAGGAAAAGCTCAAAGACACAGTTCCTTTATAGACAACTCTTTTGAACAATGCACCAGAGGTAAGCAAATCCAAACCAGAGCCCTTTTATTTGAATTAGATAGTTGGAAAGAAACTATTACATAATGCAATAATAGACTTAGGGGCCAGTACTATAGTAATGCCTAAACAAATAGCAGATGCTTTAAAAATAAAGTATGAGCCACTTACTAGAGGAGTTATGTAGCTAAATGGAAAATCAATGTAAACAATAGGGAAAATTAAAAAAATCCCATTGCAATTGTATACTTTCCCTAATATAATTATCAATCAGGATGTGGTAGTCATATATATACCCCTTATATTTGGCCTATGTTTATCCAGAGAGTTCACAACCAAGTTAGGAGGATATATGTCACTTGATTGGTCTCACCTCATCCTAAGAACCAAATATGGTATAAAAATGAAAATACTATCTGAGTCACTATCTAAGGATCACATCACCAATGAACCAACCCCAAAATTAGAGGCAGATCATGCTATGTTGAATAAGGAAGAAATGGTCTTTGTTGAAGAGTTAGGTGACTGGACTGAACATGACCAAGAGGTGGAAAATAACTAGTTGTTAACTATGATGCAAAGTGAGCCATATGGAAATTATGACTCTACTAGTCTAGACACTTATGTTGTATTTGATGAAGACCATGAAATCCCAATTGTTTTAAGGGAAGAAATGACAAAGACTCATGAATCTGAAAAGGACTCAAAAATTTGGACCTTAAATTTTGAAGGGGCTAGAAGTAAAATGGTGCTGGAGCAGGAATTTGTCTTGTTACTTCAAATGGTGAGAAAATTTTAAGAGCTATCCATTTCCAATTTACCTATACTAATAATGATGCTAAATATGAATCCTTAGTACATGGGCTTATGTTAACCAAGAAAACTGGAGTAAAGAATATGATAGTAAAAGGAGATTTAGAACTAGTGGTGAAACAAATCAGAGAAAAGGCAATAGCCAAAAATGTAAGGATGAGATCTTATAGACATAGAATTTGGGACTTAATAGATGATTTTGAAGCTTTCAATATTGAAGTAGTTCCTAGAACCCAAAATTTTGAAGTAGATAGGATGGCATAGATTGGCTCACAGTTTGACCCAACAACTGATCTATTAGTCAACAATGAGTCAATCAAAGTTATAGTAAGGCCAACTATCCTAGACAATGATGAAAATTGGTAAGTCTTTAAAAATGATTTTCAGGTATTCTCATTTTTGCAACAGTCAGGGGAATTTACTGATCAATTGCAACCCAAAATTGAAGAAGCATATGGAGACCAAATTATTCAATTAAAGACCAATAAGCTTGCCAAAGGCTTGATTAATTTAAAAAACCTATTTAATCCAGAATATGTAAGCCTAGAGAAGAAAATATTTCAAGAAAATAAAGTAGATTATTCTGAGATACAAGTGAGTAGTGAAGGGATAAACCTAAAGATTGGAAATTCTATAACCCAAGAGGAAAGGGAAAGACTAATTGAGTTGTGTGAAAGATATGATAGAGTAATAGCCTGGACATATGAAGACCTTCATGGCTATGATAGAGACATCATTTAGCACACCATAAAACTAACTAAAGGATCTAAGCCACTCAGACAGAAGTGGAGGCTAGTGAATCCAAAGATTAAACCTCTAATGGTGGATGAGTTGCAGAAACTCTTAGAATCTAAAATAATTTTTCCAATCAAACACTCAACTTGGGTATCCAATCTAGTACCGGTCAAAAAAAAGAATGGTGACATAAGGCTCTATGTGGATTTTAGAGACCTAAATAAAGCATCTCTAAGAGATCACTATCCCTTGCCCTCTATGGAACAAATTTTATAGACTGTAATTGGATCAGAGGGATTTTCCTTGCTAGATGGTTTCTCTGGGTACAATCAGATTTGGTTGGCTAATGAAGACCAACACAAGAATATATTTACTACCAAATGGGGAACATTAACATATGTCAAGATGCCATTTGGATTATCAAATGCTAGAGCCACTTTTCAAAGAGCAATGGATGTAGCATTTGGAGAACTCATAAATAAAATCATTCTAATTTATCTTGATGATCTCATTATTTTTTCTAAGAATGTTGTTGATCATTTTGATCATCTGGAATCTATTTTAAAGAAGTTTCAAGAGTTTGGAATATCCCTGAATCCCAAGAAGTGTATCTTTGTAGTACTTCAAGGCAAACTACTAGGACATATAGTATCCAAAGGAGTCTCTATATATCTAGAGAGAGTCACAGCCATAATGAACTTACCCCTGCCAGTAAATAAGAAGGTAGTTTAATCCTTTTTGGGAAAGATTAATTTTGTCAGTTGGTTCATATTAGACTTTGTAGGCCTAATGAGACCAATGACACTCTTGTTGAAGAAAGAATTGGTATTCAAGTGGACTACAGAAGGAAGACAAGCTTTTAAGGAGGTCAAGAAAGCAATTTCAATAGCCCCAGTACTTAGTAACCTAGACTTCTCTAAGTCTTTTATAATGTATGCTTATAGAGGAGAGTTCAGTTTTGTTGATGTCCTAACATAGAAAGATGATCAACAAGAGAGAGAACACTTAATAGCCTTTTTCTCAAGGACTCTTAGGGAGTATGAATCTAGATACAACTTTGTGGAGAAATATGCATATGATATGGTAAAAGCCCTCAAGAAATTTAGGCAAATGGTATCAAGAAATAAGATTATGATACTTGTGGCTTATCCTAGTGTCAGAGAATACATTATGGAAGGTGAAACTACTAAAAAAAGAGAAAACTAGATAACACAGATCCTTGAGTATGATGTAGAGGTTAGACCCACTAAGCTAGTCAGACGTAGGGGGTTGTGCCAATACATGGCTCAAGATATAGAAAAGATGATAACCAAAGAAATAGAAAAGGAAAATGTATTAAGGATACAAGAAATTGATTATAACTCTTGGGTCACAAATAGAATCCATTTTATGAAACATGGGATTTTCCCAAAAGATCTCTCTCAAGACAAGATGAGATACTATAGGCAGTAAGAGATCCATTTTGTTTTAATTGACCAAGTTCTTTTTAGAAGAAATACTGATGTCATACTTTTGAGATGCATAGAGAAAGATGAACCTCAAAAAATACTACATGAAATGCACCATGGAGTCTCAAGTGGACATTTTTTTGTAAGAACCACAACTATAAAGATAAGTTAGGCAGGTTATTTCTAGCCTACTTTATTTACAGACTGTTATCAACTGGTCAAAAAGTACCAACTTTATCAATATTATGTGGGGAAGAGAATGAATGTAGCAATGCCCCTTAGTCCTATAATTGTTGATTAACCCTTTGCTCAATGGGGTCTTGAATTCATTGGAATGATCAATCCAGTGTTGAGTATGGGACACAAATGGATTCTAATTTTCACATATTATTTTACGAGATGGAGTGAGGCAGTGCCACTCAGTGAAGCAATAGAAAATGTGATCCTAGACTTTCTGGGGGATATCACTACTCACTTTAGGCCTCCTCATACCATAATTTAAGATAATGCTAAGGCATTTTTAGGGGAAAAAATATTTGAATTTGCACTAAAGTATGGGATCTATCTAAAAATTTCCTCAAATTATTACCCTCAGGGTAATGGTTTGGCAGAATCAACCAACATGAACCTGATTAGACTTATTAAGAGAATAGGGGTTGATCATCACAAAGAGTGGAATAAAGTGCTTAATATAGCACTATGGGCTAATATAATTATGCATAAATAATATAAAAATATGTCCCCATATGAATTGGTCTATGGTAAGCCTATTGTAATGCCCTTGAGCTTGGAGATTCCTACTCTCCAATTATTAAAATAGATTGAAATTGAGGAGAATGGCCCCATGTAGGTCACACTTGTTGATCTCCTAGAAGTTCAAGAAAAGAGAGATATAACACATGAATCATTAATGAAACATTAGAAAATAATCAAAGACTACTTTGATAAGAAGACTTCAAACCCTCATTTCGAAGTAAGCTTAGTTGTTTTGAAATGGGATGTGAGAGTTGCCAAGCCAGGTCGACACATTAAATTTGAGCCATTGTGGACTGGCCCCTATAAGATTCATACATGTAAACAAAAAAATTCATTTAAGCTCAAAATGATGGAGGGTGAACCTGAAGAGATTCCTATGAATGGGATCTACCTGAAACATTTCATTTAAGTAGTATCTCCCATGTATTATAGTTAGTTAGTTTCCCTTTCCTTGTTGCTCTATTTTCCCATTTTTTTTCTCACTATTTCTTTTAATAAGTGTTCTATGAACACTTGGCTGTGGCTCAAAGTCTTTTAAATTTTTTTAAAAACCTTGCATTCACTAAATCTCTCTTAAATCCCCAAAATTCCCCAAGGCACCTTTACGCAGCCACTTTTATGATGTGTCTGATACACTGTCCCATGCATATTTAATAATATTTACTAATGGTTATCCAGTTTTAATGCTATTTTTTAGACTTGATGTGTCATTAAATACCCCAATAACAAGAGTTAAGGCTTAACTATGTCTCATTCATTCCTACGTCTGCTAAGAAAATCCTTGTTACCTACATTTCAATTCATAGCAAAACTTGCTTCGTAAAAGTGCCTTCCTTATTGTAAAGCTCCATACTTGTTACATAAGTTCACTAATTCCCAGTATATACATAGATATGGAGGAGATACAATCTTCACAATAGGGGTTTGGTATTTATGAATCCATTGATAAGCTTCTCACCAGCAAATCATATGCTTTGGCCCCTGCACAACCCTTAAGGACCTATCCAAGGACTAGAGTCCCCGAAGTTGATTATGCAATCAACCTAGCAAAGGTGAAGGATTTTGTAGATGAAATCACAGACCCAACCCTTCAAAATTCTAGCAAAGCTCTGTGAGAAGGGGCACACCAAAGATGTATCCAGAGGGCCAAGGCTAGACAATTTGAAACATTTGGGATGAGGATATGGACTTCTCAATTGGCGCAATTCATTCTTCCAGGTGTACATCCGTGTCTTGACTTAGTTGAAATGTGTGCATAATTATTTCATGCACCCTTAAACACCATACAATAGGGTCAATTCATGGTGTAAATTACATTGAAGGCCATTGGGGACATGT
The DNA here is from genome assembly GCA_037957365.1 of Torreya grandis. Taxonomy (NCBI): domain Eukaryota; kingdom Viridiplantae; phylum Streptophyta; class Pinopsida; order Cupressales; family Taxaceae; genus Torreya; species Torreya grandis. The sequence continues at coordinate 2,322,425 of JARHVA010002681.1, forward strand.
TGGCCCTATATCATGACAAAATAGCCACATTTCCCACCATTGGCAAAATGCAAAAAATGTGGGCAAACGTTAATAATCAATTGAGGTTTCTGAGATCAGAATTGCAATTAGGGGATGATGATACCATTGTGCCAATGCTACCAATAAAAGGGCATAATTTGTATAGGCTAGTCAAGAGGTAGTATCAGTGATGGCATTTATTTTTGGAATGAAGGAGGACATAACTATCTATGATTGGTAAATGGCCATTCTCTTTAGATTAAAAACTGTAGATAAGTCTCAGGAGTATTGGCTAGACTTCTCAGAGCAGATTGCCTAGTCAATGGTTGACTAGCTCACTCATTTCAAATCTAAAAGGGTTTTCAAGTATTCTTCTTATCTATTTCACCTCATATTATACCAAAACTCTGGCATCTTTTCACAATATATGCATTTGAATATGTATGACCCAAGTTTTGATCATAATAAGACCATTCCTATGTCCATATGGACACATATCTTGTCTAAAACATTTGACCCATATGAATTTTGGGAACTTTTTGTTTCCCCTACCTTTTGTCACCTAAGCCTAGAGCCTATTGAAAATAGATTAACTCTAAGTGTCAGAGGCCTCATGACAAATTACACTATTCCCTGTGACTAATTTCTTGGATCTCATCATACCATCATTAGGGTCCATGGTTTTAATGGAGAACCAACGTTGCTACCCAAGATTTTGACTCTTAGGTTAGCATTATTAGAGGTCACCCAGCAAGTGTCTGTGATTGATAATGACTATGGCACTAGGAAGAAGAAAAAAATGTATGATATTCTATGGCTAACAAAAAACATGGCCCTAGAGGTCAGAGATGCTGAGCACTTGTTGCTAAGGAAGTATAGGTAGGTTATTTGTGAGACAACTCACTCTTTTGGTAATGTAAAATCAGATGAGAAATGGGAGGAAATCTAGGATGAATGTCATCTGTCTCCTATTTCTAGCCCCAAAATAAGCAAAATATAGATATAAGGTGGAGAGTTAGAGGGGGAATCATAATCCACTCATACAGTGCAGGCCCCAGGACAAACCTCATCTATAGTCATTATAACTGTCTAGCCCCAATCTCTCGGTGCCATAGAAAAACAAAAGAATGTGGTATCTTCACCACCCAAATATTCTTCATTAGTGTCAACCTTTGGGGTTCCTAGTTTTATGCAATCACCACTAACAACAATGGTAAATGTTGAAGTGAAGGAAGCCCAACAACAAGAAGAAAGGCCAAGGAAACATAAGAAGCTTAAACTTTAGCCTGATTCAGAGGAGGAGGTAGATCCCTCATAGCATCAACCACTGAGTACATCAGTTTCTCCTCAAGTACATGTTATTTCTCCTTCTTCTCAGTCTTTTTCTTCTTCTATAGGAGTGGCAATACCAACTGGCCAAATATTATCCCCTACCACCTCTACTATGCTAATTTCCCAATTTTCCCCACCTATTACTACTAAAGTGATGTCATCACAAGCCACATTATTGCCTCCCTCTTCCCCCTCTATCCCAAAGAGAATACCTCCCTAGATTCCCCTTAGCTAACATTTGGCTATTCCCTATATATTGCCACAGGGTTATCCTTTTTTAGGTGGGTATATTGCCTCTCTCTCTACCTTCCAAACTCAAGAAGACACTGCTAAGAAGGCTAGGGAAGCCCAAATGGATAAATAGAGGAAGAAATATAATAAAGCTTTGGCTACACCACACATAAGGTCACTATTTGACCCAATCTAGTAGCAACTAATTATGACTCATTTGTCACCTAATGTAGTCAGGCCAAACAAGTAGATGTAGCCTCAAGATTATATAATAAGTGCAGTGGCTATGGACATGTCACTTTTTAGACCACAGGATAGGGTTGAGCTGTTGAATGAAACCACTTCTATTATAGCTACTAATTATTTGAAAGTATCAAAGAAGCTGCAGAAGATGGAGGCTGATCTAACACAAGAGAAAATAAATGGTAGCAATCTGCCTATAGAAATCAAAAAAATAATGATGAAATAGAGAGTCTTAACAAATAGTTGCAAGATACTATTTCTTGTTAGATTCACCAGGCTATTCAGGACCTAAATGCTTCTTTGAAAGAAGAGCTAACACAAGAGAAATCTGCAATGATAGCCCTAAGGTAGGAAAAGGAAACACTATAGATAAAATGTCAAGAAAATCTACAATAGGTCACTCAGTTCTAGCAAAAGCTACTGAATGAGCAAAACAATACCACTGCCATGCATGCCCAACTTCAAGCTGAGTAACAAATAACAAAATAATTGACACTTGAGTTGGCTAATAGGCCAAAGAATGTAGGAGTTTTGAACCTGGTCAAGGAGCTATATGTATTAGTATGGAAAAGAATCTCTAAGGAGATTACTCAACTCAGACCCTCTCTAACTTTCCTGCTAAATACACAAAAATTGTGTGAAAAGGTGGAGACATCAATCCAAGCCACTCTATCAATCATCTCTTTGAGAGTGTCTGATTCTCAAATGCTACTAAAAAAGCTATATGACATAATTGATGAAATGTTATCAGCATCAGGGATTAGTGACAAAATGATTGCTACAAAAAGGGTGAACGAAGTTCTCAGTTATAACTCTGCAATAATTAATTACAAAGAGCTCCTAGATGTGCTAAAAGAGGGAGTAAAAGACATGAAGAAGCATATTGAAGATATGGTGCAATTGGGTCTTCCATCCCCTTTTCTTGATAGAAACACTATGTTAATCATTGATGAGATCAAGCCTTTGTTGTTAGCCAGACAAAATGATTAGTCAATTTTCTAGGGTTTAATAGATGCTTCATCAGTGCCAAAAGTGGAAGCTATCTTGATTCCCATGGCCCAATGCAATTTCCAATTGAAGGCTTTAGTTCTTATTTTGTAGAGTTTTTTTCATAAGGACATCATCAACCTTGATTTATCCTTCCAAGATTTGCAAAATAAATAGGGACTATCTGATGTTGAATGGTCTATTTATCAGACAGCCTTATAGAATTTGTGATTTTTTCCACATTTTTTAACATCTTTTGTGGATTATTTTTTAGTAGGCTCAAAATTCCTTGGGGTCACCAAGAATTGTAGAGTAAAATACTCTACATTTTGTTTTAAGTTTCAGTTGTGCACTCCATTTTTTGACCCTACATGTTTCAGTTTCGAGGTAGTGAGGGTTTTGACATAGAGCATGAGCGTAAGTTTTCATTTTTTCCTAAAGTTTTGTCTAAGTCTTAAAGTCAAGTATAAGTTGCCAAGTGTCATATGCTGGGACACATTATAATTTATTTCTAAAAGTAGTGGTATGTGCCACGTGTCCCATTATAACTTAGCAGAATGTGACAAGTGTTAGCATCCACATTTCAAGTTTCTTATGAGTTTCAAAAGCTTCTTTCAATAAGCTTCTCTCAATGCGCACTGAAGGTGCCAAGTGGCAACTATGGAAGGTTCTAATATGTTTCTCTAAAAGTATCAGAAAGTGTTGTGTGTCCCTTGTTAAAGCTCAGTAGAAGCTACAAAATGTCAACATCTGCAATTTCTTCATTTTATTTCATTATTGAGTAAAGACTGTGGTGGGCCCTAGGTTTTGTTTCTAAAGTAAGCAGAAGCTGCCAAGTGTCATCATCTATGTGAATCTAAAATGAGTCCTAAATGTTTCTATAATATAGCTAAAGCTTAGCAGAGACCACCATGTGTCATCTTCTGTAGGACTTTCAAAAGGTAGCTAAAGCTCAGTAGACGCTGCCAAGTGTCATCTTCCATAGGACTCTAAAAAAAAGGTTTTTAGAGCTTCTATATACAAACAAAAGCTGCCAAGTGTATTCACCTATTTCACAGTGGGAAGTGTCACATGTATCTAATTCAACCAATGAACTTGTAGAGAGGCCAACCATTTCAGATCTGAATAATATCTTCTATTAGAAACTTTTAGTTAAGTTAGAGTTCAGTTAGACCATTGGGATTAGATCTTACGAGAAATCTAGAGCCAGTCCTATGCTATAAATATGGGTGCAGATCACAAGTTCAAAGGAGGGGAAAAAATAATCATCAAAAGAGAGAGAATTTTCTACAAGAGATTGTTATCAAGAAGTTTTTTTAGACTTTTTTGTTGTGGCCAGTAATATCATTTGCCTTTGTTCTATTTTCTTGATTTAGAAAGTTTATATAACTATGCATGTGTCAGTGCCTTTTTGTGACTAGAAAATTAATACGAAGACTGAGTTCTATGACTTTACTGATATTTTTTGTGTTACTACAAAAATCATCTAAGTTCTGAGCCTTTGATTCTATTTGTTTTCATCTTTTACATTGATCATGCATTGTTTTCTCTTTAATGTAATTGAATCCTAAAGATAGCTTCATTGTGCTTAGTATTAAGGGATGAATTAAACTCAGGCGCATCACCATAGTTAAATTTTATTTCATTGCATTAGTGATTTCATTTAATTTCTATCCCTTTTCTCACAATACATTTGAGATAAAGAAGAGCCAGCTTCTTTAAAATTTAGAGGTCGTTTTAGGTCGCAAGTCCCACATTCCTAAAACTTTCCATTGTTGGTGTTAAAAATAGTGTAATTTTAAGCATCAACATATACATAGATAAATTTTTGTATAGTCATCTATATTTAATGACAACACTAGAGGCATCCAATGCCTTGAATTTGGTTATCATAAGATATGAGGATACACAATAATGGTTATAAGCAGTTGGGGCTTTTAATCCCTAAATATCAGGTGCATGAGCCCAAAATCCTTGAAATTTTACATGATTTGAAGCTATCAAAGATGAATAATTCCATAGGTAAATAGATTAGTAGGATCAATTTTGATAAACTCATTGAAGAAGTGGTAAATGACTTCAATCAGAGTTTGTAAGGATTAACACTAGAAGAGATAGATCCAAGTTAAGTGCAACCAAAAATAAATTCATAAAGGTCAAAATTTTTAACTATAAGTTTCATATGGCTAAGGAAGATATTACAAGACTCCTCAGATATGTTAAGAGGATACATTGACCACCGTTACTAAACTTGAACATCATATAACAATAACATGATGTGGCATATAAAGTTTATCAAGAGAATGAGGCTAATAAGAAGTATACTTTTGGTGATGCATCAACATCTACAACTTCTACAACTACCAAATCAATATTTACACCAACTAAAGTACATGAATCTATCTAGATGACTCAACCTTGATAGGCTAAGATTTTATGCATGTACAATTTTGTATATGATGGACGTAGTCATAGTTTTCTTGTAGTTCAAACTTTTCATTATAAAATTAACTTTATAATTTGTACACATGCACATGTTGCATAGTTTTGAAAAGTTCAACTTATCTAATTGATAACTATAAGACTACTCTTATATAGTTTTGACCACAATTAGAACTACATGTTCTAACTGTCATATGTAATGACCTTGCATGAACTTGGAGGATAAGACAACCCCTTCCCCAAGTCTATATAAACAATTTTAATCCAACTTAGATTTTTTTAGATAAATTTTGAATATAAGAGAAACATCAATTTTGATTGTTAGAAAAGTGTTTGGGTATTTACTTTCCAATTTTCATGCAATTAGTTGTTACTTTTTTGGTTGTATGTTTCAATAATCTTTACTATGTAATAGTTATGAATAGATTCTTAATTGTCTTGATTGATTTAATTATTTATAAATGTGAAAAAACTATTGAAATATTGGTAAATATATTAATTAGGATGATTAAGTTCAAATTGATTCATATTTTTGAATGTGTACTAGTTCTTTCTTTGATGTAGTTTTATGTGTGTGTGGTATAACTACCTCAGATACTTCACTAGCCCAAGCCATAATCTCTTGAATACAAGTGTAAAATATCTATTCTTAAAGGATAAACCTTTTTCTAAGGCCTATTGATTTCCTACATCAGTACAGAGTTGTATGGGGATGAGTTGTAGCGGATGAGCTATATGGGGATGAGTTGTAAGTTGTACTGATTGGACATAAATGATACATGATACAAAATTATAGCTATAAATAGGTAGGGGGATGAGTTATAAGTTGTATTTATTGGAAATCAATGATACATGATAAAAAATTATAGATATATTGAGTTAGGGGTGCTTGTGCTTAACCTTTATGAAGGATAATGGTTGTTAACCCATGTGTGTCATCCCCTACAATTGGAATTTTCTTTCAAAGTATCTCCTAGGGGATTATCTTTAAGGGCCTTGTATTACTTTCAAAGGATCTCCTCATAGATACCTTAAACATACACACAATTAGAATTTTATTTATAGGTACTTCCTATGAGATACCTTGAACATACACATGATTGGAATTTTTATTTCAAGGTATCTCTTAAGATATGCATTGAACATGCACACACTTAGAATTTTCTTACAATATATCTCATAGTAGATACCTTGAACATGCACATGATTGGAATTTTCTTTCAAGGTATTTCCTAAGAGAACCTTGAAGGGCCTTATAATTAATTACATGTTGATTGAGAAGGTCCTTGCAATGGATTTGATATAACCATGAAACCTTTTTATTTGATAAGAACCCTGATGCACATAATTGGAATTTTCTTTCGAGGTATCTCCTAGGAGATACCTTGAACATGCACATGATTGGAATTTTATTTCAAGGTATATCCTAGAAGATACCTCAAAGGACCTTGTAATATCTTCCATTTAAATTATAAAGGTCCTCACAAAGGATTTGATATAGCCATGATAAATTTTCATTTACCAAGAACACACACTATTGGAATTTTCTTTTGAGATATATCCTAAGAGATACCTTGAACATGCACATAATTGGAATTTTATTTCAAGGTATCTCCTAGGAGATACCTTTAAGGGGCTTTGAATACCTTCCATGTTGATTTAAAATGTCCTTGTAAAGGATTTGATATAAACATGACAAATTTTTATTGGTAAGAACCCTAATGCTCACTATTGGAATTTTCTTTTGAGATATCTCCTAAGAGATACCTTGAACATGCACATGATTGGATTTTGATTTCAAAATATATCCTAGGAGATACCTTGAAGGGCCTTGGAATACCTTCCATATCGATTTATATGAGAGCATCATAACAAGGTTTGGCACTCCTCCTACTTTAGATAATGTTATTGCTTTTAAGGGTGCTAGGACAATTGATTGGGCAAATAAAAATGATATATTCTTGAGCATTTCATCCAAATATTACCATAAAAGTAGTGTGTTTGTTGAATATACTAACAAGAACCTAATCATAATCATCAATATAACCTTGGAGCATAACCAAAGAGATTGGCACACCAAATTGAAGATAGCCTTGTGGGATGATAGGATAAATCCCAAGAGGTCAACAGGGAATTTTCCTTTTATGCTTATCTATGGAAGGGAAGCTAGGTTGTCTATCTCTCAAGATATGTCTGCCTTAGAGTTATTAGATCAACTAGATTTTACTGAGAAAACTCCAATGGAAGTGAGATTGATGGAATTAACGGAGTTGTAATAAACTCGAAGGAAAGCTCATCAAGCCATGAAGCATCACTAGGTACTGATGAAGAGGTATTTTGAAAAGAGGGAAAATCCAAGATCATTTTAATAAGGTGACATAGTCTTTAAATGGGATGAAGATAGAGAAAAACAAAAGATGCATACCAAATTTGATGTGATATGGAGAGAACCATATGTCATCACCAAGTGCAAGAAAAGTAACTCATTTCAATTAGTAAGGATGAATGAATAAGAACTACTCCCTATGAATGGGATACATTTAAAACCTTGCTATTGAGAGATGAAGGTATATTTTATAAATATTAGGTTAGATGTGTGTTTCCTTTCTTGTCATGTTGTGTTTGAATAAGTGTTATTTAAGAATAAGTGTGTCTTTGCTTAGTTTATTATCTTGTGTTTTGCTTCTTCTTATTTTTTGGTGTATTGTAGAGGAAGTTTTTATGTCAAGCATATATTACTTATGACTCCATATACCAATGGATAGGATTAGGAAACTTGTCATGGCACAACAAACATGACACCCTTGGTAGATCACCAAACATGTTGACCATTTTTTCCCATAGGCCAAAATGGATCAACCCCCTATAGTCAGAATCTTATATAGGGTATTTTAATAATGTCATAGGGTATGTCGAAGCTTAGTACTTATATAATTTGGTGTCTTAGGGGTGATTTTAGAATCATACATGCAAGTGGAAAGTTTTCATAGTGTTGAGAAGTTGTAATAATAGGTATGGAAAATCTTAAGTTTGCATTTAGAGTTTTATTAGAGAAATTGTTCCACACATTGTCCATAAAAAAATTACAAGGCATAATTCCCTTAGATAAATTATTCCACTTTATTTGGATAAGTGTTGGAATTTTTTTGGGAAATTTGTTTTGGTTTTTTGGCTTAGCATCAATAATTATTTTAGACATTTTATCTAAAACAAAAGGCTCAAAGACATGTATTCTTGTGGACATTTTGTCCAGAGTAGAGGCCAAAGGTCCATTTGAATACAAGTCCAAAACTCTTTTCCTAAAGGATCATTCTTTGACAAAGTGGACCAAACACAAATCTTGAATGGTATTTTTCAAGCAAAGTGTCTTATACAATTTTCTTGAATGGTCATTTTTTGGGAAATTATCTCAAGATAAAGTTTTGAATGGTCATTTATTCAACAAAAGGCATGATACAATTTTTCCAAAGGGTTATTTATTTTAGGAAAGTACCGAATACAAAGCTTAAGGGACATTTCTTCTAGAAAGTGGTCCAAAACAAAAGTCCTAAAGGGTCACAAATGCCATTCAAAATTAAAAATATTGAAGATATAAGTTTTGACAAAGGGACTGATACGATTTCCCTGAATGGTTATTTATTTCAAGAAAGTGCCATATACAAAGCCTTGAAGGGACATTTATTCCAAAAAGTGGTCCAAAATAAAAGTCCTAATTGTTCACGAATGTCGTTTGAAAGCAAAAATATTGAAGACAAAACTTTTGACAAAAGGTACAAGAAGGACAATTTTCCTCGAAGGTAAATTTTTTTTAGAGAATTTATTTCAAGGAAAAATACTAAGTAAAAATTATTTTAAAAAAATTGGTTGAGAAAAAATCTTGAAGGCATGAAATATTTCATACATTTTGTCTACAATAAATTGTCTAAAGTAAAGAGTATACTTAATTATTTTGAGTTATCCCACAATAATTTCCACAAACATTTTGTTTAATGTAAAAGATACACAAAAAATTACTTCAAATAAAGTTTCCAGACATAAATCCCACAACAAATGTCCAACAAAAGATCCCAAATTAATAGCCCAAGGAATTTTTGATCCATAGATTGATAGTTTCACATGTCAATTGATAGGTTGCGAACGTCAAATTCAAGACATGGTAAATGAATGTTGAAGTTAAAATATCCAAATGATAATCATGTAGACATAAAATAAATTCATGTAGACATCAAACATGGTTGCACAGACATCAAATTTGAGCTCGTAAAGTAGCTGTTTATTTTCAAATAGTAGATCTAGGCAAATCTAATAGTCCACATTCATCCATATAGAAGATATAATGATGAGTGAAAATTGAGGAGTTAATGGGCCTAGATAGATCAATGGATCATGTTAAAACATATATTCAAGATCAATGGTATGAAAGCAAGTCAAGGAATTATCAAACCTTGAGTGCAAAGGCATGATTTACAAGTGACACAAGTGCATGAATCCTAGAAGAGGATCTACAGTTAACATTTGTTATCATTAGGTAGATCAATGAAGAAAGATGAGTCAAGAGATTAATGATTTGAGATAGTTTTATATTATCAACCAAATGAAGGTGAGCCCAGGTGACTTAGATGAAGGTTGACAAAATAATTTTAATCAGGTAAGGTAAATAAAAGGCATGGAGCCAAGTTCAAGCATGGTGTAGTTTAGACTAGAGCCAATGTTTCAAAATATGCCATAGAGGTGAACACACAAATTTAAATATTTTCATCTCTAAGAACAAATTCATGAAAGGGACTCTTCTCTCCACTGTTGCATTCCATAGTGAACTAGTGAAGAATAATTAGCACCAAGATAAAGCTCTAACAGATTGATCTGATTATTTTAACCACATTGATGCTAAAACCCAGCTCAAAATAACTTAATCCTACCATTGTAACCATTAGGGAATATCAAGGAAGGAATAATGAAAATTTCCAACCACTTTAAATGACCTAGATCAATTAAAAGGTCTAAATGAGCATAATTTGCATAAACAATTATAACTATGATGAGGTATCTCCTAGGAGATACCTTGAACATAAACAAGATTATAATGTTATTTTGCTGTATCTCCTAAGATATACCTCAAAGGGCCTTGGAATACCTTACATTTTGATTTAAAATTCCTTGTAATGGATTAGATATAACCATGACAACTTTTTATTTGGCAAGAACACTGATGTACACTATTGGAATTTTCTTTTGAGATATCTCAGATACCTTGAACATGCACACAATTAGAATTATATTTCAAATTATCTCCTAAGAGATACCTAAAAGGTCCTTGAAATAACTTACATTTTTATTTCAAAGGTCCTTTCAAAGTTTTATATTTAACCATGACAACTTTTTATTTATCATGAACACTGATGCACATTATTGGAATTTTCTTTTGATATATCTCTTAGGAGATACCTTTAACATGTACATAGGTATATCATAGGAGATAAATTTAAGGGCCTTATAATACCTTCCATTTTGATTTTAAATTTCCTTTAAATTGATTTGATATAACCATGACAACTTTTTATTTGGCAAAAACCCTAATATACACTATTGGAATTTTCTTTTGAGATATATCCTAGGAGATACCTTAAACATGGACACAATTAGAATTTTTTTTCAAGGCATATAATATGATATATATCAAAGGGAATTTTAATACCTTAAAATGTCCTTGATAAGGATTTTATATAACTTTTTATTTGGAAAGAACCCTGATGCACACTATTGGAATTTTCTTTCGAGATATCTCAGATACCTTGAACATGCACACAATTGGAATTTTATTTTAAGGTATCTCCTAGGAGATACATATAAGGTCCTTTGAATAACTTATATGTTTATTACAAATTTACTTTAAATTTATTAAATATAACCATGAAAACTTTTTATTTGGAAAGAACACTAATGCACACTTTTATAATTTTCTTTCAAGATATCTCTTAGGAGATACCTTGAATATGCACATGATTGGAATTTTATTTCAAGATATATCCTAGGAGATACCTAAAATTTCCTTGGAATACCTTCCATTTTTATTTAAAATTTACTTACAAGGGATTAGATATAACCATGATAACTTTTTATTTAGAAAGAACACTGATGCACACTATTGGAATTTTCTTTTGAGATATCTCCTAGGAGATACCTTGAACATGCACATGATTGGAATTTTATTTAAAGGTATCTCCTAGGATATAAATAAAAGGGCCTTGTAATACGTTAATTTTTTATTGAAAATTTACTTTCAAGGGATTTGATATAACCATGAAAACTTTTTATTTGGAAAAAACCTTGATGCACACTATTGGAATTTTCTTTCAAGATATCTCCTAGGAGATACCTTGAACATGCACATTATTGGAATTTTATTTCAATGTATCTCTTATTATATAAATATAATGGCATTTTAATAACTTCAATTTTTATTAAAAATATCCTTGAAAATAATTTGATATAACCATGACAACTTTTTATTTGTTAAGAACCCTGATGCACATTATTGTAATATTTTTTGAGATATCTCCTAGGAGATACCTTGAACATGCACATGATTAGAATTTTATTTAAAGGTATATACTAGGAGATACATATAAGGTCATTTGAATAACTTAAATGTTTATTAAAAATTTCCTTAAAAGGGATTTGATATAACCATGACAACTTTTTATTTGACAAGAAAATTAATGCACACTATTAGAATTTTCTTTTGAGATATCTCAGATACCTTGAACATGCACATGATTGAAATTTTAATTAAAAGTATATCATAGGGGATAAATAAAAGGTAATTATAATACCTTAAGTTTTGATTTAAAATTTCATTACAAGGGATTAGATACAACCATGAAAACTTTTTATTTGGCAAGAACACTGATGCACACTATTGGAATTTTCTTTTGAGATATCTCTTAAGAGATATCTTGAACATGCACATGATTGGAATTTAATTTCAAGGTATATGCTATAATATACATAGAAGGGACTTGGAATACCTTACATTTTTATTTAAAATTTAATTACAAGGGATTTTATATAACTATGATAACTTTTTGTTTGGCAAAACCCCTTATGCACACTATTGGAACTTTCTTTCGAGATATCTCCTAAAAGATACCTTGAACATGCACATGATTAGAATTTTATTTCAAGGAATATAATAATATATACCTAAAATGTAATTTTAATACCTTTTATGTTGATCAAAAATTTATTTTAAAAGGATTTGATATAACCATGACAACTTTTTATTTGGCAAGAACCCTGATACACACTATTGAAATTTTCTTTCTAGATATCTCATATACCTTGAACATTCACATGATTGGAATTTTATTTCAAGGTATATCCTAGGAGATAAATATAAGGGACTTGGAATACATTAAATTTTTATTAAAAATTTCCTTTCATTTTACTATACATAACCATGACAACTTTTTATTTGTCAAGAACATTGATGCACACTATTGGAATTTTATTTCAAGGTATATCTTAGGAGATACATAGAATATAATTGGAATAAATTCCATGTTTATTTAAAATGTACTTAAAATTTATTAGATGTAACCATGAAAAAGTTTTATTTGGAAAGGACACTGATGCACACTATTGAAATTTTCTTTTGAGATCTCTCCTAGGAGATACCTTAAGCATGAACATGATTGGAATTTTATTTCAAGGTATCTCCTAGGAGATACATAGAATGACCTCGGAATACATTAAATTTTGATTTAAAATGTCCTTTCAAGGGATTTTATATAACCATGACAATTTTTTATTTGACAAAAACCCTGATGCACACTATTGGAATTTTCTTTTGAGATATCTCTTAGGAGATACCTTGAACATGCACACAGTTGGAATTTTATTTCAAGGTATATCATAAGAGATAAATATAAGGGAACTATAATAACTTCCATGTTTATTAAAAATTTCCTTTCAAATAATTTTATATAACCATGATAATTTTTTATTTGTTAAGAACCCTATTGTACATTATTGGTATTTTCTTTCAAGATATCTCCTATGAGATACCTTGAACATTCACACGATTGGGATTTTATTTCAAGGTATATACTAGGAGATAACTATAAGGGAATTGGAATAAATTCCATGTTGATTAAAAGGTTCATTGCAAGGGATTTGATATAACCATGATAACTTTTTATTTGGTAAGAACACTGATGCACACTATTGGAATTTTCTTTCAAGATATCTCCTAGGAGATACCTTGAACATGCACACAATTGGAGTTTTATTTCAAGGTATCTCCTAGGAGATAAATTTAAAGGAATTTAAATAACTTCAATTTTGATTAAAAATGTCCTTGAAAATTATTTTATATAACCATGATAACTTTTTATTTGGCAAGAACCCTTATGCACACTGTTAGAATTTTATTTCCTAGGAGATACCTTGAACATGCACATGATTAGAATTTTATTTCAAGGTATCTCCTAGGAGATACCTTGAGGGGCCTTGGAATACCTTCCATGTTTATTAAAAAGGTGCTTTAAAAATATTTGATATAACCATGGTACCTTTTTATTTGGTAATTACCCTGATGCTAGCTCTGATTGCCTGCAAGAATGATGCATGGCACTCCCAAAACCAACCAAAATTTGAGGGACCTACCCAAGATATAACCAAAAATAAAACTATGTCACATGGCATAATATAAAAAAAAATCATCACACTAAGTTGCATTTCAAGATCCCCTAAGAATGATCGAAAGGTGTCACGTGTCAAAAGGTGACAAACTTTAGATTTAAAGCTAAAATTGATTATTAATCAAAGGAAAATCAATGTTAAATTTGAATTATAATGAAATTGAATGGAAAAATAAAATCTCAAAGATAATCCCCCATATTACTCCTTACAAGCTGGGTAGAACTAAAATAATAAAGTGGTAGGACATTGTAATAGTTGTAAGGCATATAAATTCATACGTATTGCCTAAGGATGATTTTAGGGCATGGGACCCCAATAATGCCATTGTAAGACACTTATTAAAATTCAAAAAGGATGTGGATATGTAATATAAGCACCAAGAAGAGGTGCACAAATGGATTTATAGGAATCTAATGAATGATGATGTAGTCCTCAAAAATGCTACAAGGAAGAATATTGAGTTGGAAATGAGGCTTGATAGGGAGAAGAAGAAAGAGGTATTATGAATCCCCAGGTCCCACCAACTCATGGAATCATGTTCAATGTTGATTATGAGGAAGCACAAGAAGAAGAGGAATAAGAAAATGTTCCTCTCATTAGGAACATGTCATGCAAACATCCACTTTAGGCTACGCAAGTGGACAAAGCCTACCTTTAAGCTCTGAGCAAGGGGAATCTAGCTGGTAACCTGGCCCCTCTCAAGGTCATACACTTATCTCTATGTCTACTAAGGAAGCTAACACATAAATTTTGGATCATCTAGATCCATATGTCATTGACCTCAAGGACCTTCAACAGGTAATTGATTTCTCAATAGAGGAACTACAATATTAGATGGCAATAATATAGATACATTTTACACAAGGAAGAAGTCTCCTATAATTACCATGAGAGGAGTAGTGATTTACACTTATATAAAGTGATGAATAAGAGGCATGAATATGGAATATAAAAATCTAGAGTGGTCATGAAACTTGACCAAGCAGTGCCTTAAACTTACATTTTAGCCACTTGGCTATATTTAGGTACCTTTTATGGGCCCATGTAAAATTGTCTTGGGCATTTATTGAGCCTATAAATAGGGGTTTCCCCATCATTTGTAACTATAAAATAGTTGTTACCATAATTAATACAAGGAGCCAAAGAATTTGAGAGTTTATCTATAGTGTTATCTTGTGTGTATTCTATGATTTATAATTCTCATGTTTTTATATGGCTAATAGTTTATTTTATACAAGTTAATTTGGTAATAAAACACATTATATGTATATGTTAGCTTGAATTTAACACTAAATTGACTAATTTGATAGTATACTTGCTCTATTTTCTTCTCATTTACAATCAAATGTGTCATGTAATTTACTATGAGTGAGTAATTTTCATGTAAAATATATTGTTAGACATATTCATTTCCTTCCTATGAAGCTTAAATTGAATTTATTTAGCTTTGAGAATTACACTAGAATCAGTAGATGCTAGTTTTGTGTGTTTTTACCTCAAAAGTTAGCAAAATTGGTATCTTTGATCATCTTGAGCACAATCTATTTTTTGCCCTACCTTACTCAATCTTGGATCCACACATGAATCAATTTATCTTAGTTCATGATGTAAATATCCATTGTTTGTTTACATTTTGGGAAAAAATTGGAAAATATTGAAACAATTTTACAAATATTAGCAAGAATAAGTGCCACTACATAAACATTTGTTGTCCCTATAATAGGATCTTCTATAAAAATTTCAAAGTGGTGATCACATATCCAATATTTATGTCATTTACATTAGTAGTTGTATAAACAACTCAAGCCCCAAGTCTTCTATGACTTAGAATTTAGTTCTTACTTTCCCCTTATTCCTTAGTGACACAAAGAGAAAAATAAGTGCATCAACAAGCATAATAAATTATCCTTTAATCAATCAATCAAGTGTACTTGAGACACCTAAAATCTTGGTTTCAAGTCAAAATATGCTATAGTTAGGGGGGTGGCAGTCTTAAGACCTTTTCTAGGCTTGCGGAGGTTGTTTGGATCATCAAATGCATAACTATTGAGATGAATAACCTCAATATAGAGCTTAATAAGGATACACATGAGGTTTAAATAGGGATAAATAAACATAAATGTACATCTACAGCTAGCTTCAAGATTATTACTATAGTCAAGTGGGTGAACCATGCTTAATGGAGACTTAAAGGGTATTGACTTTCAAGTAGGGTAATGAGATTGTTAAGAGATCATCATACATAGATCAACTCATGGGTAATTTGTGTATTATCAAAACTCCCAAATCATATTCATATCCTATCATATTTCATACAAATTATATCACATCATGCACAATGGTCTATATATGAGAGGTTTGTTTTCATAATGAAATAATGGTGAACATGTGAAGAAGATAACAATATAAAAGGAATGAATTAAGTTTTGGAATTTTGGAGGAAACCTCAAGGAGCCAAACTTGGTTTAATATTTAGTTCCATGAAATATTCACCTACAACTACTTAAGGTACTGAAAAAATATGTTGACAATCAAGACATTGAAGTAATAAGGTCTTGCATATTTTCAAAGTTCATAGGATCTTGTTATGTTTGAAGAATAATTTTATTTTATTCATTACTCTTTTCATCCAAACATCTAATAGGTTTAGTAATTGATCCTAAATTCACATATTCAAGGGAGTTAGCCTCACAACTAGAGGTCTAGTCTAGATATAGGCATCCCAAAACCTTAGATCATTCCAATGTTAGTCCAGATATGAATCAAATATGAGTAGTTTAATTTAAAATGGATTCTATTTGGGTTACTAATAGAAATATAAGCAGATCTATTGGTCTATATTATTTCAAATTAACTTTCTTTTCTTCCCTACCTTACTCCCTCCTTTTGAAATTTTTTAACACGAATCACTTTAGATTAATGCTTGTTGTGTATATCCATTTTTATATTTAAGAGTTTGGGCTTATATTGATAAATAAAAATTAATTTACATCATATTAAATTTAGGTATATTGTGTCACTACCATATTCCTATTGTCCCTAAAATAGGGTTTGCTTGCTGACTGAAAGGTGGTGACTTGTAACCACATAATCTCTCTAGTAAAACTAATTGAAGTCCCAAGGTGTCACTGCCATATTCCTATTATCCCTATAATTTTAGAAATGTTATTCTATTTTCACATTACATCCTTGACATAGACACACATCAACAGTCTGGAAGGACCTGAGGATGGATCTAAATATTCTCAACCTATTATTTCTTGTCATGCACTTTTAGGTATTGGTACTCCTCCAAATTTTAAGGTGATTAGTTTTCTCAAGAAATATAAGTTGACTATATTAATTTACCCTAGGAGTACACACAAATTCATCAATAGTAAGTTGGCTACTCAATTGAATTATTTCATTTAACCAACTCTAGAATTTCAAATCCTAATTACAGGTGGGGTATAGTCAATTGTTATGGTAAATTCCATAGTATAAAGCTATGGGAGACTATCTATTATATTATCTTATGTTTTATATTATCATGAATGGGGATAACATTTATTTTTGATTGTAATAGATCAACACTTTATGCAAAATTGAGATGAATTTTGAGTAACTATTCATTCTCATTTATTTATAAGGAATGGCAT
>JARHVA010002681.1:2345000-2425768 GCA_037957365.1 Torreya grandis
GATCATACCTCTATACATGATAGGAAATGATTGTATTTTTTTCTTCACTGTGAGAAGCTAGTAATGGTGAAAATATTTCATCAAATTAATAATAAATAGTTTTATCTTATCCTCATTCTATTATCTTACCTCTCATACAAGTCAAATCACATTCTTCCTCATTATACCAGACTTGGTCATTCATCATGAGATCTATGAAGTCCTTGAGTGCACAATATCCTTCCCTTTATTAATAGGTTTTAATAATTAACATACAATCCAACTGCATACATATACAAGACTAGAAACATTTATTCACTTCTTATAATAATTTTGTATCATGTGTGTCAATGTCCTTGATAATTAATTGAGAATCCAAACTATCAATTATGTTGGATTGTCACTTATGAATATTCTCAACCTACTATGTCAAACATACATATAGAAATATTATGATATATATTATATGTCAATTATATTTATTTAATAACTACTATAATTTGTGTGTGTAGGTGGGGTAAGAGGGGTTATATGAAGTAAATGAGTGTAAATCACAAATTAAACCTACTAGTTACTCCAACCCCATGACAATGTCAAAATAAGTTCATGTAAAATAATTTTGGGTGCAAACCTATCAGGATCTAAATCACCATGCAATGCTTTAGTCTATGATGGCTTACATTCTTTATGTAAAGAGATAGTCTCTTAGCATAATCACTATGTCAAAATTGTAGATCTATTGGTTTTGATCAGGGGCCATTTGTATTTGCTAGATAAGGAGCATAGTTTTGGGTGATTAGGTTTGTCTTGCTGATTTCAATGGAGAAGTTTTTTTACCATGGTGCTAAAAAAATAGAAATGACCAAGAATAATTTTAGGTTTATAAATATGATAATTTTTTTAAGTGGACATATATGTTCAAAAGACACCATCTATTCCAATGTGTATGCCTACTATTATACCACCACCACCACTTGTTTATCCTAATAATTAATAATGTTACATCTTCAAAAAATGTGGATGAAACTCTACTTATTATGAAAGAGCCTAATAATTATTTATAAATCATTACTATTAGTTCCAAATTTCTATGATGATAAATTTACTTCTATTTCCATATTTTAATTTCTATAATTTTCATTATACTATGGACTTTTAGAATATTATTAAATATTTTCAAATTCTAATGATCCCTTAGATGTGATCCAAAGCCCATGGCATGAGACCCATCAAGTGTAATTTATTGTACTAATTCTATTGCTATTTTAATAAAATGAAATTCCCTAAATTATACAAATCTACATTTAGATATATTCTATAAATGGAAAGTCTACATATATAAATACTATATATAGTAAGTATTCTGAGGTAAATTGCTTATGCCATCACATAACCATAATTTAGATAAGCACACAAAATCCTTTCCCAAGATGTCTTTGAGTTACTATGTATGATTTTGTGTCACCTATTTTAAATACCTTTTTAGGGTTGAATTCATCTCCAAATATTAGTTTGTAAGTTCAAGAAAGGTGACTCACCTTCACAAGTATTTGAATTAGTGAATTAAATTATCTCAAAGGTTTTTTTTTTTTGGGGGGGGGGGCACTAAAAATTAAGTAATCAAATCCCTATTAGACAATTTGTTTATGTTACATGTTCAAAAAATGACAATGAAACTCCACTTATTATGCAAGATCCTATTATTTCTAAATCATTAGCACAATCTCTAAATCAAAATTGAAACTACCTTGGTTTTGACTAGGGGCATCTGTATTCATTAGATAAGGAACACATTTATGGGTGATCAGGTTTTATCTTGGTGATTACAATGGAAAAATTACTTTTGTTACAATGGCGTTAATAGAATTAGAAGCGACCAAGAAGAATTTTGGGTTTATAAATATGATAAAAATTTTAAGTGGACATATATGTCCGTAAGACACCATCTATTCCAATGTATATGCCTATTATTATACCATCACCACTTATTTATTATAATAAATAATAATGTTACATCTTCAAAAAATGTGGATGAAACTCCACTTATTATGCAAGGGCCTAATAATTATTTCTAAATCATTTCCATCCGTTCTAAATTTTTATGATGATAATTTTACTTGTAATTACATATTTAAACTTCTATAATTTTCATTGTACTATGGTATTGTTGCAAATTATTAAATATTTTATAATTTTGATGATCCGTTGGATATGATCCAAAGCCCATGATAGGAGACCCATCAAGTGTAATTTTTTGTGATGAGTCTATTGCTATTTTATTGGAATGAAATTCCCTAAATTATATAAATCTACATTTAGATACAATCTATAAATGGAAAGTCTATATATAGAGATACTATATATGGTAAGTGTTATGAGGTAGATTGCTTATGCTCTCACATATCCATAATTTAGATAATCACACAAATTCCTTTCCTAAGAAGTCTTTGAGTTACTAGGTACGATTTTGCGTGACTTATTTTAATTACCATTTTAGGGTCAAATTTATGTACAAATATTAGTTTTTAAGTTCAAAAAAGGTGACTTGCCCTCACAAGTATTTGAATTTGTAAATTAAATTATCTCAAAGGTATTCCTGGGGGGGCTAAAATTTAAGGAGTCAAACCCCTATTAGACAATTTGCTTATGTTACATCTTCAAAAAATGTGGATGTAACTCCACTTATTATGCAAGAGACTATTATTTTTAAATCATTAGCATAATCTCTACATCAAAATTGAAACTCCCCTAGTTTCAATTAGGGGGCATCTATATTCATTGAATAAGGATCATAGTTGTGGGTGATTAGGTTTTATCTTGGTAATTGCAATAGAGAAATTGCTTTTGTTATAATGGCACTAAGAAATTAGAAGTGACCAAGAAGAATTTCAGGTTTAGAAATATGATAAAAATTTGAAGTGGACATTTATGCTCAAAAGACACCATCTATTCCAATATTTATGCCTACTATTATACCACCACTAGTTGTTTCTCCTAATAATTAATAATGTTACATCTTTAAAAAATGTGGATGAAACTCCACTTATTATGCAAGAGCCTAATAATTATTTTTAAATCATTACCATCGATTCTAAAGTTCCATGATGATAATTTTACTTCTATTTCCATATTTGAACTTCTATAATTTTCATTTTACGGTGGTCTTATAGAGGATTATTAAACATTTTCTAATTTTGATGATCCCATGTGATCCAAAACCCATGGTATGAGACCCATCAAGTGTAATTTATTGTGACGAGTTTATTATTATTTTATTGGAATGAAATTCTCTACTTTATACAAATCTACATTTATATATAATCTATAAATGGAATATGTGTGTGTGTGTGTGTATATATATATATATATAGACTTAAGTGTTCAGAGGTAGACTAATTATGCCCTTACATAACCATATTAATTTAGATAAGAACATAAAATCCTTTCCCAAGAGGTCTTTGAGTTACTAGGTACAATTTTGTGTCACTTATTTTAATTACCATTTTGGGGTAGAATTCATCTCCAAATATTAGTTTTTAATCTCAAGAAAAGTAACTCACCCTCAAAGGTATTTAAATTTGTGAATTAAATTATCTCAAAGGTATTCTTGAGGGGGGTGCTCAAAATTAAGGAGTAAAATCCTTATTAGATAATTTGCTTTATGTTACATCTTCAAAAAATGTGGATAAAACTCCACTTATTATGCAAGAGTCTATTATTTCAAAATTATAAGCATAATATCTATGTTAAAATTACAACTCCCTTAATTTTTATCAGGGGGCATCTATATTCACTAGATAAGGAGCTTAGTTGTGGGTGATCAAGTTTTATCTTGGTGATTGCAATGGAGAAATTACTTTTGTTAAAATGGTGCTAAAAAATTTAGAAGCAACCAAGAAAAATTTTAGGTTTAGAAATATGATAAAAATTTAAAGTAAGCATATATGTTCAAAAGACACCATATATTATAATGTGTATGCATACTATTATACCACTAGTTCAACTTATTTCTCTTAATAATTAATAATGTTACATCTTTAAAAAATGTGGATGAAACTCCACTTATTATGCAAGAGACTATTATTTCTAAATCATTAGCATAATCTCTATGTCAAAATTAAAACTCCCTTGGTTTTGATTAGGGGGCATCTATATTCACTAGATAATGATCATAGTTATGGGTGATAAAGTTTTGTCTTGGTGATTGCAACAGAGAAATTTCTTTTATTATAATGGCACTAAAAAAATTAGAAGCGACCAAGAAGAATTTTAGGTTTAGAAATATGATAAAAATTTGAAGTGGACACATATGTTCAAAAGACACCATCTATTCCAATGTGTGTGCCTACTATTATAACACTAGGTCCACTTATTTTTCCTAATAATTAATAATGTTAGATCTTCAAAAAATGTGGATGAAACTCAACTTATTATGCAAGACCCTATTATTTCTAAATCATTACCATCAGTTTTATTTATTCTATGATGATAGTTTTACTTATATTTATATATTTGAACTTCTATAATTTTCATTTTATTATGGCCTTGTAGTAGATTATTGAACATTTTCTAATTCTGATGATCCCCTAAATTTACTCCAAAACCTATGGTAGGAGACCCATCAAATGTAATTTGTTGCCATGAGTCTATTACTATTTTATTGTAATGAAATTCTCTAAATTATACAAATATACATTTAGGTACAATCTATAAATAGAAATTATATATATAGAAAGTGTTATAAGGTATACTAATTATGCCCTCACTAACCATAATCTAGATAAGCACACAAAATTCTTTCCCAAGAGGTCTTTGAGTTATTAGGTATGATTTTGTGTCACTTATTTTAATTACTATTTTGGGTTGGAATTCATGTCCAAATATTAGTTTGTAAGTTTAAGAAAGGTGATTCATCCTCACAGGTATTTGAATTTGTGAATTAAGTTATCTCAAAGGTATTCCTAGGGGAGTGGAGGGGGGGGGGAAATTAAGGAACTAAATCCCTATTAGATAATTTTCTTATTTTACATCTTCAATAAATGTTAATGAAACTCCACTTATTATGCAAGAGCCTATTATTTTTAAATCATTAACACAATCTCTACATCAAAATTTTAACTCCCTTGGTTTTGATTATAGGGCATTTGGTAGCTCAGTTATGGATGATCAAGTTTTGTCTTGGTGATTGCAATGGATAAATTAATTTTGTTACAATGGCACTAAAAAAATTAGAAGAGACCAAGAAGAATTTTGGGTTTAGAAATATGATAAAAATTTGAAGTGGACATATATGTTCGAAAGACACTATATATTCCAATGTGATGCCTATTATTATACCACCACCACTTGTTTTTCTTAATAATTAATAGTGTTACATATTTAAAAAATGTGGATGAAACTCTACTTATTATGCAAGAGCCTAATAATTATTTCTAAATCATTACCACCAATTCCAAAGTTCCATGATGATAATTTTACTTATATTTCCATATTTGAAATTCTATAATTTTCATTGTACTATGGGCTTGTATTGGATTATTAAACATTTACTAATTTTGATGATTTTCCTATATGTGATCCAAAACCCATGGTAGGAGACCCATCAAGTGTATTTTATTACAATGAGTCTGTTTCTATTTTATTAAAATGAAATTCCCTAAATTATACAAATCTACATTTAGATACAATCTATAAATGGATCAAAGTCTATATATATATAAATACTATATATATTAAGTGTTCTGAGGTAGACTACTTATGCACTAACATAACCATATTAATTTAGTTAAGAACACAAAATACTTTCCCAAGAGGTCTTAGAGTTACTAGGTACAATTTTGTGTCATGTATTTTAATTACCATTTTGGGGTTGAATTCATCTCCAAATATTAGTTTTTAAGTTCAATAAAGGTGACTCACCCTCACAAGTATTTAAATTGGTGAATTAAATTATCTCAAAGGTATTCTTTAGGGGGATTAAAAATTGAGTCAAATCCCTATTAGACAATTTGCTTATGTTACATCTTCAAAAAATATGGATGAAACTCCACTTATTATGTAATAGCCTATTATTTCTAAATTATTACCATCATTTCCAAAGTTCCATGATGATAATTTTACTTCTATAAACTTTTTAATTATTATAGAATTACAAATTCCCACACACTTTGAAATTAGGGTTAAGTTTATCTTTTTCTCTTTCCATTGTTTTCTCTCAATTTTTATCTCTCCCTTTTTATGGATGAAAAACATTATTTTATTAACTAAACTTAGGTTAAATATGGCATTAATGGTGGAAGCATTCACCCCATTTTTCACTATCATTTTTTCAGGTGCTTCTTGCCAGGTATTTAATCTATGTAATGTATTGTTTTACTATATATTTATTATTTCAGTAGCTTTAATGGCCAAGATAATGAAATATATTTAGTATCTTAGTAAATACCTATTTAAAGACAATTTTCTTATGTTACATCTTCAAAAAATGTGGATTAAACTCCACTTATTATGCAAGAGCCTATTATTTCTAAATTATTACCATCGTTTCCAAAGTTCTATGATGATAATTTTACTTCTATAAACTTTTAAATTATTATAAAATTAAAAATTTCCATGCACTTCAAAATTAAGGTTAAGTTTATATTTTTATCTTTCCATTATTTTTTCTTAGTTTTTCTCTCTCCCTTTTGAAGGTAAAAAAAATAAATTATTGATTGAAATTAGGTGAACTATGGCATTAGTGATGGAAGTGTTGACCCCATTTTCACTATCATTTCTACAAGTGTTTCTTATCAGGTATTTAATCTATGTAATGTATTATTTTACTATGTATTTAATATCATAGTAGATTTAATGGTTGAGATAATGAAATGGCTGAGATAATGAAATATATTTAATATCTCAGTAGCTTTAATACTATAATAATTAAAAATTTATGTTTAGTATTACTAGTAAAATGAATATACTTATACTTTATGTACACAAATTATTGAGGCATAGACAAAACAACCACTATAAATATAATGGGATGAGTGGTATAATGATTCACTTGGTTAGGATGATGAAAATGAAGGATTTGAATGGGAAGGGATGGAATAGCTAGTTGTTTAGGTTGAGGTATAAGGCCAAGGTCTTGAGTGATAGATGGAAGAGGGTGCTCATGATGATACCAAAAAAAGTCACCTACATCATAATTCTCATTTAAACTAGTGAACTAGGAAGATAGGGAGTTATGATAAACCTTAGAATGGATAAGGACAAGGAAACAAAGTTCTTGATGATTACTAGGCTTAGGAAAATTGAAAAGGTTGGATTGAAAAACCTTGGGATTTGGTTGAATCTATTGGGTTGGATATGAATCATAAATTTCATCCATAAATAAAATGAGATATGATGAGGATATACTTAATGATAAAGAATATAAAGGGGGACACTTAGATCTAGATATATAGAGGTTGTAGGCTTGGTGTGTTATGATGTAAATGGGTCTCACCATTGAGGATTCTATTGGGTATTTTTAATTGTAAATAATGTTAAGATTTTAAACGATAAGGTTTTGGATGGGATCAGAATGGAGAATTTCTATTCTAAGTTTTGAGTTAATGTCACACAGCATGTTGTTTGTTGGCATGGGAACATGTACTATAGGAGAATATTCTACTCTATGGAGATTAGCTTGTTCATTACGCATCATCCAAGAGTGAAGTAACCTTGTTAGGATTTTAAAATATGTTTTTTTTTTCAATTTGGTTTATGAAAATTAAATTTATATTTTGAAAGGTTGAAATCAAATTTTAGACTTATTTTTGTTTGGATAAGATTTTTGATTTTTGCTTGTTTTGAGTTTTCTATAAGGCTTTGAAAATTGAAAAAAACTACACTAATTACTAAAATAAAAGTGTTTGGAAATAAAATAAATGATATAATTTTATTATTTTTATTTTTTTATTGATATTTTATAAATGTAATACAAGTTAATATTGAAAATTTATCTAACAATGGAACTGTTAATTTTTAACTTTTATTTTATTTTTGAGAATGTAAACTTTCACCTACATGCACTACAATGGATGCTTTTATTTATTTTTATTTTAAATTAAATTAAAATTAAAACATAATTACACTTTTATTCTTTACTATAAAAATGTGAAACTAGATCTAAAATTTATATTTTATGTGTGCAAATACAATCTCTAAGTTTTCAAGATCTATATTATCTATACAAGTTAGTATGCTAGTTATTTGGCATTTTGATTATTTTGTATGTAACTAAATGATATGTGAATAGTTTAATTAAAATATAAAATTATTATTTACAAATTATAATTACTTTATTTACTTTGAAAATAAGCAAACAAATTTTCTATGTAACTTTCTTTTGGTTTCCTAGTTTTTGTGCATGTTAGTTTGTTAGTATTTTTTTATGTATGTGAATGTGTGCTATGAAAAGTAAAATAAAATGGCATTGATTGGTTGTATATAATTTTATGATTAAAATATATATCATATATCTAATGTAAATACTACTACTCTTTAATATTTATAATGTGTGAATGAAAGTAAGATTAAACTAGTTTTTTTAATGAAAGGAAACAAACAAGAAACATTTTTTTTCAAAGTTTTTGTGAATCAAATTTCAAACAATTTTTTTTTCTAACAAATAAGAAAAAATATACTATAATGTATTAAATATATAATAAAATAATCCTCCAACATGGCCAAAGATGATATCAAGTGAAGGAGATTAGTCGAGGAAAATATTGAATCCTCTAGTAACTAGATCTTTGATATGTTACTCGATGATGACATTAAAAATATTTATCAAGAGGGATTAAAATAAAATGGAAGAATGAATAAAATAGGAGGAATAATATATTTTAAATATGCATGGTTGATCATGAAAAACAAATTACTAATTTCACACTCATGAGATCCTTTATCCAACTTATGTAAATGAGCAAAATATTACTACAAATGAGGCTAAGTTCTTCAAAATAATATAAGGTTGATTTTGGATCTATGAAATATTTTAAGATTTAATATATAATGTAATTTTTGGATTCAAAATTCAAATAAAAGTGAAATACTTGTAAGGAAGAAGAATAAGTTGTGACTTAGAGTTAACTGACACCAAACTAAGAACTTGTTTGAGTTAACTTGGAGGTGATGGAGATCGACATGATCAATTATAAATATATATAGGGAAATTATAAAGGTGAAATCAATAAAAATTTATCAAAAATACAAATGAAATCATGAAAAATTCATGAAAACTTGAATCTTGGGAGTTAGTTTCAAAAATGTTTCTACACTAATGAAACATATTGCACTACACTAAACTTTCCCATGTGGATTGACCTATAGGCAATGTGATTACAAGTTTCATATGCCTTTACAAAAAAAATATTATATTTTTTGAAATATTTCAAAGCTTATACAAAAATAATATCCTTAACTAACTTTACCTTGAGATCCTTGTGTTCATGAAGTCCTCTATTTATAAAGTAGTAGCTCTACTACCTTCTGATGTTGCTCATCAATAAGCCTCAAATTAACCACTGGTTCTAGGAAAATCTCATCTTCTTGATCAGTTAGGTCTCCAAGGTCCCTATCATTTCTTCTTAAGGACTCCTTACTACTCCTTGCCTCACCAATATTTTATTTTACTATTAGGATCATATCCATGACCTTGCTATTGTCTATCCCAAATTTACCTTGGATTTTGGTCCTTGTTTCCTACATGACCAAGGTGGTCATGTGATTAAATTCTTTAACTATTATGAGGCCCATGGGGATGATCATTATTGGTTTATAAATCATGGTTCCCAGGAATTGTTCTATCCTTTCTAATAGCTCATTGTCATCTCCAAAGAGTCTTTCCAAGCTCTTGGACCATGTACTCAAACCCTTGATATTATATATAATCAATCACATGGTTGTAATCAAGTGAGCTAGGCTGATGGACTTGAAACCAAGGATTTGATCCTATACCAATATGTTGAATAATTCCTTTATTTTGTACTTTAAATTCTACCATTGGGTGACTAAGACTTTTTCTATTGTATCCTATTGGCTCAATACATTTTGTTTAGACCTTATTGACTTTAAGGGGTCAAACATGTCATAGAAGGATGCTTCAAAAATCTTAATCTTGACATCAAGAACTGAAAATATAGCTTGCTTATCTAAATTTTCCTTCTATTATTGTAGATTCTCCCTCTAATACTAAAAGCCTTTGATGGTAGCCAATAACTAAAATGATTGTGCTTGAGAAAATTCAAGAACATTTTCCTAAAATATGGGGTTTTCACTTGATCTTTGCCCTTCAATAGGAGTTAATCTAACAAATGGTTCCACTTTTTGAAAAGCAAATTATTCTCCCCTAATCATGGCTTTATTATCAGTGACTCTTTATAGTCCATCTATGGTTGGACCAAACTTAACACAAACAAAATATTCAATTACCTTTGGAGATGTAATCTCCATATGTGCCTCACTTGATTCTCTAGGGGCATCCATCCTATTTTCTTCTTCATTTTATAGAGCTATAATCCATGGCTTAAGCTCATCATGCACATGGATGTTGACATATTTTGTAATATCCCAAGGATGGTGCATGGTAAGAATCTTATGCAACTTTCCATATATAAACCATTCAGGAATGGTTGTACCATGAATTATATTTTCATTATTGAAAAGGTTGACCTCACTCAAAGGATGAGTGAAGGTTAACTTAGGCTTCTTTCCTCCTACTAGAACTAAAGCTAGCTCAAATTTTCTCTTTGGTGGGGTAGTAGTAAGTTTTAAGTCTAATGCTACTTCTTTCCCCTTCTCTTTCTCTATTTATTCAGCTTGAGCTTCTTCTTCATCTATTTCATAAACACTAGCCAGTATCTTTAGGGCATCTTCCACTATTTCTTCAAGATCTAATTCCACTATGTTAATGAATTCAATTAATGATCCTAATTATTTACGCTAGGTTGAAGATGATGCCACCTCACCAAGCCTTCTTTATTCAGGTATTTATTCAATCTATACTTGAAGCCTTTGTATTTTTGTTTGTTGTTATGTTGGAGGGGGTCTAGAATATGGAATTAGTAGTAAATGGTACTGCTTAGGTCCTATCTACCATATATCCTCACTTGGCTTCTACTCTCTCAACAACCTAGCCTCTAGCTTAATATTGTGATTTTTAAATCTTGCCAATACTTTGGTGAAGGATGATGCCTTTGTGTATATTGAGTCATAAACACTAGGAAAATATTCATATGTCACACTTATCATTTTTTCTTTCAAGTAGCCCACTACCCTTTCTTGGGGATCTCACTATCTTAGTTGATCATGTTGTAGTGTGAAAGAGGCTCTGTGTCTAGAATTACCTTGAATATTATCCAATTTATAAAATATAGTCCTACCAATGGTCATAAGTAGGGTATGAAATAGTTCCTTTCTCTTAATTTTACACACACCATCTATACCATTGCATATCTGGTATGCTACCTCATTCTCAGCTAACTTGTTTGACACATGGACTAGTAGCCTAAGTGGGGTGTATTAGGTTCCCTAAATCTTGATGATTATTTAATCTAGGTAAAACCATATGTCACCAATGGATTTAATTGAATTTTTAAATAAAGGACTAATTATTTCCATTGGGATTCTAGCTATGGCCTCAGTCAAGGATGGATAGACATAGTCACAGACGAAATGAATGTGGTCCATATACTTGAATATGTGCAAATTTGAGTAGAATTGGGACACTATCTATGTCCCCTTAGGTGAACATCCTTTAAAGTTAGGGATATTGGTAGTGGAAAAGAGGGCATCTAATAGGTAGGACATCATGTAGAATTGATTCCTAGTCCTGTTCTTGATTGAAAAAATTTACCTACACAAACATGTGCTAACAAACTCACTAATGGGATGACTGAGTTCCTTATCAACTATAAAATATACAAAGGGAACCCAAATTTTGTCAACATAAGTAGTGGTGGGATTCCCACATAGCCTATTAATTAAAGTCATAATCATTCTGATCCCTACCCTAAATTAGCTGATTAGAATGTTTTCATTGAAGTTTGAGAATACTTGACTCCTAAAATACAACTATGAGGTGAGGATGGTCTTTAGGTCATTTTCCTTAGCCTAATTATTAATTGTGTCTATATCTACTTTGAGCTTATGTAATTTATAGTAGTTCTAAAAATCAATGGGATAAATATAAGATATACTATTATGAGTATGTTTATTAATGAACATGCCCTTTTCAATCTTGCATTATTTGAAAATACGGGAGAGAACATATATGGAATGAAGTACCTCTAGTTTTTCTATAGCACGATGAAATATTGTCATTTTAATGTCAACCAAGTCATAGTACCTCCTCTTTATTGATGTAATCTTATCATCTTCCTTGGTGATGGTATGTAGCTCCTCAATCATCTAGAAAAGCTTGGACCAAGTGTTGTCTCTCATGTTTACAGATACTACATCAAATTTTATTTCTTTCAAGATTTTCCCCTTTATGTCTAAGGTCAAATAGAGCTCTACACCTTCTCTATATTGTTTTTTGGCTACCATGGTTGTAATTTTGTTCAAATTTCTCACTGGTGATGCATAGTTCAATCTTGGATGCAATTTCACTTGCTCAAATGATGATTTGATCTCTCAGACTCAATTGTGATCAATTTAGGATTGAATTAGGGATTTTTTAGATGTTAGGGATTTTTTGAAGATTGAATGATGATATATATTTACATTGAAGAGAGTTTCATGCCTTAGATTTTCATTTAGATTATGTATTTATACCTTCACCTTTTTGTACCCATAAGATCCTTGGATTTGTCATTTCTATTTGTGGCATCACTATGGCATCTATGTGGAACTTTAATGGCACTTCATAAATTAATGTTTGAAAACATGACCATTTTCCTTTGAAAATATGCTCTTAATTTGCATCATCATATTATGTTTTCCTAGATCAACATTGTTTATTGATCTTGATCTTGAAATTCAAATGCCATTGGCCACCATTTATACTTGGCCCTAAGTTTATGCCACTTGGTAGTCCCATGGGTCTCCTGAATTTCATTGAAAAGTCTTTGTTGATCTCAAAACATCAGATCAAATGGGTATGAATCAATGTGGATTATAGATCTTCAACTTATTTGGATCTTACCAACTATCTTAAAATTTAAATCATTAACATTCACGTGAACATCATTATTGAGCATGTGACCATAAATTTTAAATGCATTTATAGGGTTATTTAATGTATTAAATTTGACATTCATGTAGCCATCATTTGATGTCCATGTGAATGTCATTGATGGGTGCATGACCATAAATTTTAAACACATCTATGAAGGTCTTTTCTATCTTAAATTTTATGTCTACATGACCATAATTTGAAGGGGAAATCCAATATTATGCATGTTTAAAATGTATCTCCTAGGATATATCTTGAAGGTATTATAAGGGCCTTCAAAATATCACCCAATAGTCCCTTTCATGTAAAGGAAAATTGCACTTGTTCATTGAAGGAAAAATCCAATCTTGTCCCTATTTAAAATGTCTTTCCTAGGAGATACCTTAAAGGGGAAATATAATCTTGTGCATGTTTTAAACATATATCTTAGGAGATAAATTGAAGGTACTATACGGGCCTTTAAAATATCACCTAGTAGTGCCTTCTATGTAAAGGAAATTCCACGTGTTCCTTGAAGGAGAAATTCACTCTTGTGCCTATTTGAAAGGTATCTCCTAGGAGATACCTTGAAGGGTAAATCCACTCTTGTGCATGTTTTAAATGTATCTCCTAAGATATACCTTGAAGGTATTATAAATGCCTTCAAAATATCACCCAGTAGTGGCTTTCTTATAGAGGAAAATCTAACTTATTCCTTGAAGGAGAAATCCACTCTTGTACATATTTGAATGGTATCTCATAGGAGATATCTTGAAGGAAAAATCCACTCTTGTGAATGTTTTAAAGGTATTTCCTAGGAGATACCTTGAAGGTATTAAAAGGTTCTTCAAAATATCACCCAATAGTGCCTTCCATGTAAAGAAAAATTGTACTTATTCTTTGAAGATAAATTACACTCTTGTCCCTATTTGAAATGTATCTCCTAAGAGATACCTTAAAGGGGAAATACACTCTTGTCAATGTTTTAAAGGTATCTCCTAAGAGGTACATTGAACGTACTATAGTGGCCTTCAAAATATCACCCATTAGTGCCTTCTGTGTAAAGGAAAATTCCACTTATTCTTTGATGTGATAAATCCACTCTTGTCCCAATTTGAAAGGTATTTTCTAAGAGATAAATTGAATGGGAAATCCACTATTGTGAATGTTTGAAAGATATCTCATAGGATATACCTTGAAGGTATTACAAGGGCCTTCAAAATATCACCTAATAGTGCCTTCCATGTAAAGGAAAATTTCACTTATTCCTTAAAGTAGAAATCCACTCTTACCCTTATTTGAAATGTATCTCTTAAGAGATACCTTGAAGTGTAAATACACTCTTGTCCATGTTTGAAAGGTATATCCTAGGAGATAAATTGAAGGTATTATAAGGGCCTTCAAAATATCACTTGATATTGCCTTCTTTATAAAGGAAAATTAGACTTGTTCCTTGAAGGAAAAATCCACTCTTATGCCTATTTAAAAGGTATCTCCTAGGAGATATATTGAAAGGAAAATACAATATTTTTCATATTTTAAAGGTATATCCTAAGAGATACCTTGAATTTATTAAAAAGGCCTTCAAAATATCACCTAGTAGTGCCTTTCATGTAAAGGAAAATTCCACTTGTTCCTTAAAGGATAAATCTACTCTTGTACCTATTTAAAATGTATCTCCAAGGAGATATCTTGAAGGGTAAATCCAATATTTTGCATATTTAAAAGGTAACTCATAGGAGATACATTGAAGGTATTATAAGGGCTTTCAAAATATCACCTAGTAGTGCCTTCCATGTATAGGAAAATTGTACTTGTTCTTTGAAAGAAAAATCCACTCTTGTCCCTATTTGAAATGCATCTCCTAGGAGATACCTTGAAGGGGAAATATACTATTGTGCATGTTTTAAATGTATCTCCTAAGAGATAAATTTAAGGTATTACATGGGCCTTCAAAATATCACTCGATAACACCTTCTATTTAAAGGAAAATTCCACTTGTTCTTTGAAAGAGAAATCCACTCTTGTGCCTATTTTAAAGGTATCTCCTAAGAGATACCTTGAAGGAGAAATATAATATTATGCATGTTTGAAAGGTATCTCATAAGATATACATTGAATATATTACAAATTCCTTCAAAATATCACCTAATAGTTCCTTCTATGTAAAGGAAAATTCCACTTGATCCTTGAAGGAGAAATCCAATCTTGTACATGTTTAAAGGTATCTCCTAGGAGATATATTAAAGGGGAAATCCAATATTGTGAATGTTTTTAAAGTATCTCTTAGGATATACATTGAAGGTATTAAAAGGGCCTTCAAAATATCACCTAATAGTTATTTTTATGTAAAGGAAAGTTGTACTTGTTTCTTGAAGATAAAATCCACTCTTGTCCCTATTTGAGATGTATCTCCTAAGAGATACCTTGAAGGGGAAATATAATCTTGTGAATGTTTAAAACATATATCCTAGGAGATACATTGAAGGTACTATAGGGGCCTTTAAAATATCACCTAGTAGTGCCTTTCGTGTAAATAAAATTCCACTTGTTCTTTAAAGGATAAATCCACTTTTGTGCCTATTTGAAAGGTATCTCCTAGGAGATACCTTGAAGGTTAAATCCACTCTTATGAATGATGGAAAGGTATCTCATAAGAGATAACTTTAAGGTATTACAAAGGCCTTCAAAATATCACCTAGTAGTGCCTTTTGTGTAAAATAAAATTCTACTTGCTCCTTAAAGGAGAAATCCACTCTTGTACCATTCGAAAGGTATTTCCTAAGAGATACATTGAAGGGGAAATACACTCTTGTGCATGTTTAAAAGGTATCTCATAGGAGATACCTTGAAGGTATTAAAAGGGACTTAAAAATATAACCCAATAGTTCCTTCCATGTAAAGGAAAATTATACTTGTTCCTTAAAGGAAAAATCCACTCTTGTCCCTGTTTGAAATGTATCTCCTAGGAGATACCTTGAAGTGGAAATACACTCTTGTCCATGTTTGAAATGTATCTCCTATGATATAAATTTAAGGTAATACAATGGCCTTTAAAATATCAGCCAGTAGTACCTTACATGTAAAGGAAAATTCCACTTGTTCCTTGATGCGAGAAATCCACTTTTGTCCCTATTTGTCAGATACCTCTTAGGAGATACCTTGAAGGGGAAATCCATTCTTGTGAATTTTTTAATGGTATCTTCTAAGAGATACCTTTAATTTATTACAAGGGCCTTAAAAACATCACCTAGTAGTGCATTCCATGTAAAGGAAACTTACACTTGTTCCTTCATGGAGAAATCCACTCTTGTCCTTATTTGAAATGTATCTTCTAGGAGATAAATTAAATGGGAAATCCAGTATTGTCCATGTTCTAAAGGTGTCTCATAGGATATAAATTGAAGGTATTACATGTGTCTTATAAATATCTCCTAGTAGTGCCATTTGTATAAAGGAAAATTACACTTGTTCTTTGAAGGAAAAATTCACTCTTGTGCCTATTTGAAAGGTATCTCCTTAGAGATATCTTGAAGGGGAAATATAATATTTTTAATAATTGAAATGAATCTCCTAGGAGATAAATTTAAGGTATTATAAGGGCCTTTAAAATATCACCAAGTATATCACCATTTTTAATAGAATAGAAGTAATAATAGTTAACATTTTATCATTCATCGACCTTAATAGGTGTCCCTCACATGTGTGACTAGATGTTTTGTATGTACCCTCAAGATCTTATATATTCATTTATCCATCTAAAAATTAATATTATGTGATATTATATCTCAATTTTCATGGGAAAATATCTCTATCTATTATCTCTTTTCTTATGCTTCTATAGTATCGATATTTATGTTCATTATAGATCTTAATTCATGCTTTATACTCCTTTATGGTCTTTAGTATTTAAGGGTTTAATATATTTTATGAAATTATAGCATAAGTGATTTAGATCTCCTTGTGAATCTAAATACCCAACCCAAGGAGGAAGAGTGGGTGCCTTTTTAAGTGGTTTTTCAAAAATTGTAAGTTCTCGAGTGTTCCTCCTATTTTTAAATTTTGCCTCAATTGGTCTACACACTAGAGTTTTTGGTTCTCTTGTCTATAGGTGGATGCCCATATGAGTCACAAATAAATATGGAATTAAATCCTAATTTTTTTATTTTGGATTATTTTATCTTTGGCTTCAGACTCACTTGGTGTAACTAGAAATTCCTTGACACCTTCTAGTAGTTCCCCTTTTAGCTCTTCTTTTCTCAGGGCCCCTTTTTAAAATTTTACCTAAGTATCAGCCTCCATACACTTCTTCCACATGGTATCCTAATTATTTTCCACCTCAAATAATCTCTCATTTCACTCTAGTGTATCATCATATCAACATGTGGCAACCCCATGCTCTTCAAAGCCATTTCCTTCTAGGTCAGACATCCAAGTAGTGTTATTAGCTAGTTGGTAAATAAATAGGGCCCATTGAGCCATTTAAATGGTGAATGTGGTTTCAAAATTTGGCACCCTCACATTCAATTTTATAAATAAATTATTGACCTCCCATAGGAGGAGTGTTTTCTTTACATGTGGTAGCCTTGCACTCAACCTTGACAAAGAATTGCCCATTTTCTCAAGGGAAGTGCCAGATTGACACATTTCATATTCAAGCTTATCCATGAGAGGTTTTGGTCTATCAAACCTCAAATATACATCATTGGATAGTCAAAAAAGGAAGGTCCCCACCATCCTAGTAAAAAATGAGGGTCTCATTTATATTAATAAATACAAATAAGACTTTGGGATTAAGATTTTAGCCTAAGTTTGTAACAAAGGGACTGTGCATATAATAAAGCTAGACCATGATTAAGATAAAATGGGATGAGGGGTCTTGGGACATAAAATATACCCAACATATAATTTTAGATTAAGGTTTGTTTGGTAGATATTTGTTCCTACCAATTTTGAATTTGGTCTGTAAGAACATGCACTAGGGTTTCTTAAGCAAGGGTTTCAAGAGGTTTTAGACATGGGTATAACTTAAATTTTTATAGAAAAAAGGATATTAAAAGGCCAAATTAGGATTAAACCATAAAATTCAGACACAACTCATTCAAAAAAGGCTTCATCAAACATGCAACCTAAAATATGAAGAATAAATATTAGTAAACTTAGACAAGGTCAAACCAGAGCCATGAACAAATAAGCCAACCAAGTAAAGGTGTGGATGATATTAAAATAAATATAATGTGAAAACATATAAATGACACTCTAATCAATTGAATCTTAAATTTAAAGGTACAAATTTTCACAATTTGACACATGGGTCCCTATTTTTTTAGAAATGGGTGTATCACCCAGTAGTGCCTTTTGTGTAAAGAAAAATTCCACTTGTTCCTTAAAGGAGAAATCCACTCTTATGCCTATTTGAAAGGTATATCATAGGAGATAAATTAAATGGTAAATTCACTCTTGTTCATGTTTGAAAGGTATCTCCTAGGAGATACCTTGATTAGTAGTCCCTTCCATGTAAAGGAAAACTGAACTTGTTCCTTGAAGGAAAAATCCACTCTTGTCCCTATTTAAAATGTATCTAGGAGATACCTTGAAGGATAAATATAACCTTGTGAATTTTTTTAAGGTATCTCCTAGGAGATACATTTAAGTTACTATAGGGACCTTCAAAATATCACCTAGTAGTGCCTTTTATGTAAAGGAAAATTCCACTTATTTCTTGAAGGAGAAATCCACTCTTGTGCCTATTTGAAAGGTATCTCCTAGGAGATACCTTAAAGGTAAAATCCACTCTTATGAATGTTTGAAAGGTATCTCATAGGAGATATATTTAAGGTATTATAAGGGTGTTTAAAATATAACCCAGTAGTGCCTTCTATGTAAAGGAAAATCGTACTTGTTCCTTGAAGGAAAAATCCACACTTGTCCCTCTTTGAAATTTATCTCCTATGAGATACTTTAAAAGGAAAATCCACTCTTTTACATGTTTTAAAGTTATATCATAGGAGATATATTGAATGTAATATATGGGCCTTGAAAATATCACTAGTAGTGCCTTCCATATTGAAGATAAAAATTGAAGGTATTTTTTCTGAGAGAATTCAAACTTTTATTTTGGGATTTTTTGCCATAGGAAAAATGCTCAAAGGGCAAGTGCCCTTCAAAATTTTTTCCAAGGAAAAAAGTATGACACAAATGGACCTTACACTTTTCTTTAAGGAATTAGACTTAGCTCTTTTGTCAAATAAATTAGACCTTTGCACTTTTTCCAAAGGGTAAATGCCATTTAAACCTTTTATGATGGGCAAAAAGTTTGAAACAAATAAGGACTTACATATTTCCAAAAATATGCAATTACTTTAGACATTTTGCCTATGGAAAAATTCTTGAAGGGAAATTGCCCTTTGGATTTTTTGAATCAGATAAAATGTCCAAAAGAAATGACCTTTTAGATTTTTATGAAACACTTAACCCAATACAAGTAGGATTTAGACAAGACATTGAACTACTTTATACTTTTTGTAGTGAACAATTTTTTTAGTATTAATAAGACTTCAATCTTTTTGATTGAGTCAAAAATACTGAAAACCTATTTCTATCAGACATTGTGTTCATTAAAAAACCTAAAAAAGTCTAAGCAAAGACCAAATACAGACTAGATTAGGAGACCCTTCAAGTTATAAATTTATCAACCAATAGTGCTTTCAAGGTTAAGTCAAGTTATAATAGGAGATACATTCATTATCCCTTTGAATGTATGACACCACCCTTTGAGGTGTCTACTAGGAGATTCCTTCAAGGGCCTTAAAGTACACTTATAATACCATCATGTTTAACATGAAGGTATCTCCAAAGAGATGTATTTTAAAAAAAATCTCTCTTGTACATGATTGAAAGGTATCTCCTAAGAGATACCATAAAGGTACCTATTGATGGGTGTTTTGACACATATTAAAAACATACTTCCCCTCATATTTCTCCTTTGAAATATTTTTTTTTGGATTCCTTTGCCCATCATATTATATTCATTGGTGTACATAATTTATGCTAATCCACACTCCCATTATAAACTTATTTATTGGAGTGGGATTATTGCCTTTGTATGTCATGGTTTCCTTGGGAAGAAACTCTAAATTCAACATGTTTTCCATAGTATTATCCTAATTCCATAAAACTAGCCTATGTTTGTCAAAATAATCATTCGGTATTGGTAGTGACAAATACCTTTGAAAATCTACTCTGGATATGCATGCCACAAATATTTTGTTATATATGCGGTGAAAAAAATCATCATACATAACCTTTCCTATGAATAATAAGTCTTAGAAGAGGTTGATGCATGACATCACCTTAGACTTGGCCATATCTAAATGCAATCCCTATGTATTAAGTGCTATCAAGTCTATGATGAATAGTCATTCTGAGGGAGATATATTTACATAAAATGAAAACATGTAAATAAAATCAATAACATCCCATAATTTAGAGTAGTTCTCATAACTATGTCCTTAAATTTGGTTGATTCCTTAATAAAAAATGGTGATGGTGGAAGTGATCCCATAAATGCCTTAGATGAATATTCCATTGAAATTATGTGTAGTGATTTCAATTTATTTATGTGCTCTATGAAAAAATATTCTTTCCATTAGTCACTTGTTTACTTGTAATAGTATCATAGGTAGCTACGTCTTTTCTTGCACAAGATAACAATTGAGTTTAAATTCATTCGAGAGTAATGAAGACATTAATAGATACACATCATGTATTATCCTTTCATATTCAATTCCAATTTTTTATAAATTCACAAAATTCACATGTTTCATAGTTAATATCTAGTTAGTTTAATTGGTAGGTATCCTTAGCAAGTATCAAGAAGTATTTTGATTTATTGGCCACGTATAGTGGGCTTTCAGTAGTCAAAAATTAAGAGCTAGGTTTTATGTTGTGATAAAGCCTAAAAAATATTTGAACAAAACTTTCAAAATAAAAGGATGATATAAAAAACTTGAAGAGAAAAATTGATTATAAAATACAAGTCATTCAAAACCTTTGTTCACACAAAATGTTCAATGTGAAAACTCCGAACAAAAAAGTTTCAAGACCAAAAGTCTCAAATAAAATTTATAAATACCAAAATATATTAGATAAAATGTTTGAAAAAAAAACCTAAAGACCAAAATATAATAATAAGGCCTAATCAAAATGTCCTCAAACCAAATCTTGAATACATTTCTTTCGAATAAAACTAAGGTCCTTTAAGTTATCACCTAGTAATGTGTTCAAGGTCAAGGAAAATTCCACTCATGTGCATGTTGAAGGTGTCTCCTAGGAGATATTTTAATGTTCCATTCATTTTATAACAATTCCCTTCAAAGTATCTCCTAGGATAATCCTTTTAAGGGCCTTGTATTTCCTTGAAGTTATGGCAAAGCTCTTGAGTGTAATTTTTGTACAATATAAAATGATGAAATGATGGATTTTCCTTGTTAAAATCTCTCTTTATGATCTTATGAGGTAAATGAGTCTTTGAATTAAGACCCCTTTACCCCTAAATAAGATCTAGAGAAGACCTTATACATAAAAATCAATGTATTGTTAACTACCTTCTTTAATTGAAACACCTATTTACTCATTGAATTCTTTCTACACCAAAATAATGATGAATAAGTTACACATTGAGGTATCTACTATGATACTCCTTCAAGTTCCTTGTAATACCTAAATGGGTGACTTTAAATTATATCCTTAAGGATAACATGAAGGTATATTAATGGGTGACTTGAAATTATCTCCTTTGAAATTATGAAGGTATCTTAAGGGCAGAGCAGAAAAGAAAGTCCCTATGATCTCAATATTTACCTTTGAAGATGATTCTCCATGGACAAGTGTTTTCAAAACCAACATTTGATCCAATTAGGTGTTGCACACACATATACAAACATATTCAAGTAGTCTAAGAAAGTTTGATATAGGAAAACTCAAATATTTGGGCCAAAGGTTACTCTTAGAAGATACCTTAAAGGATAAACACCTTATACATCTCAATAAAAATGGGCAAGTTCAACCTTGAGGTATCTATGGATCATAATCCATGTTTTGAATTTTTGGGGTAGTTAACCTTTTCATCATGGACATGCTTGGTGAAGTTTGATAGGTGGTGTATTAGCCTCCTCTTTCTCAAGTTTCCCCCTTCATTTTTTGGCTAAGCCTTAATCCCTTCCATTGATAACTTGTGTCATCACAACACTCCTTAAGAAAGAAGGGAGTTATTCTTTAAAGTAAAGGTGTGCCATTGGCCAAGGGAAGTTGGCCCCCTATTTCTAACAAGAATTCTATAGGTAGTTTGGAGGGAGAAATGTGTCACCATAGTGTTTCTTCTAAGCATATTAGGAATCTCAGAGGTTGCTTCATAGATCATAATTTCATCCCACATTTGTAAAGTTTTCCATAGGAAACTATTTTCTAAGAGTGAGAGTTCTAGGCATCAATAGTATCCACTAGGATATTCCTTCATGGGCAACTTGAAGGTATTTTCTAGGAAATACCTTGAATATATTACAAACCTCAATAACATTGGGCAAGTTCAATCTCAAGGTATCTAATAGGAGATTCCTTCAAGGGTCTTGTAATACCTTCATGGGTAACTTGAAGGTATCTCCTAAGAGATAACTTGAAGATATTAAAAGGACCATCAAGGTAAAGGAAAATTTTAGAGGTACAATAAGGTAATTATTTATATCTAGAACTATTTATGTAATAGTGAAAATTATAAAACTAAATTGAGGTGAAAAAATCATGTTCATAAGAGGACCTAAAATGCACACTCTCCCAAGTATTAGAAGGCCCTTCAATTTATCAACCAGTAGTGCTTTCAAGGTGAAAGAAACTTTTATTGGGAGATACATTCAATGTCCCTTTGAATGTATGATAAAACCCTTTGAGGTATCCACCAGGAGATTATTTCAAGGGCCTTGAAGTAAAATTTTAATACCATCATGGTTAATTGAAGGTATTTCCTATGAGATGTCTTGTAAGAAAAATTCACTCTTGTGCATGATTGAAAGTATCTCATAGGAGATACCTTGAAGGTACCTATTGATGGGCATTTTAACACATATTAGAAACATACTTCCCTTCATATTTCTCCTTTGAAAAAAATGTTTGTGGATTCCTTTACCCATTAGATTATTTTTGCTGATGAACATAATCTATTTTTGGTTTGGTCATACCTTATTAGTTTAAGTGCGAGTTAATGTATATATTAAAAAGATTTAATATGTATTTTGTATTGTAGTTTAGAATTAACATTTATTGATATACATTTAATCACTGCTTAATCACAAAAAAAAATCATGAACTAATGCAATAGGTAACTTGGATTTTACAAACTATAAATATTTAAATCATTATAATTATTTTGTAGAATATCTTTGGGCAAAAAAGAAATTCCCATACTTAAAAGGTAGAAGAAGGCTTCATTCTAAGAGAATTTGGATAAAAGGTATAAGGCCTCACTCCAATAGAATTTGGATAGAGTACCGTTTAAACTACCAAAATTAAAATTAATTCCAAATCAACATCTTCCATTTTATGGTGGTGAGAAAATTACTCTTCCTAATTGGTATTTTGAATTATTTGGTCTACCAAAAATGCATGCAAATATATACATGTTTAGTATTACATCAAGAAAATAATCTTATTTGAATGGAATAATTTTTGCCTATGATAAGGATGAACTTTAAGATGCCCTTCAATTCCAACTAGAAGTATGTAATGGAGAAGAGGGAATTCTCCATCGATCTATAGTTAATTTCAATAAATTTACACCTAGTAAAATAGAATTGACAAAAAATAAATTTTCTCCTTCTTGTGGAACATTTGGGTTTAATTTGAATAGTTATGATAACCTTCACATGTCTGGGTTGATAGACAAAGATAATTTGATCATTATAATATAAAATATTTTGAAATAAAAATATGAACAAGGGGTAACAAATTCTTCTACTTACCACCATGCAAACATGTATTTAAGATACCCTATAGTCATGATAGAAAAAATATTGAAGAAAATAAGACAAGAAAGGGAAAAATATTTGTATGAAAATATGAAAGAGACCATAGAATTACTCACACTAGTGGAAAAAAATAATATTGAACAAAAGGTTGGAACACTTTTGTTGACAAAAACTTTTGATCAGACAGTGAATTCTTTACATGGTATATTTCCTCTAGCAATTAGGCCTTCAACATTCTTGTAGAGATCTATGATCTAGGGGATGCTAATATCAAAATAATAAATATAAATTAAAAAGGGGTGAATAATATAATTCATTCATTTGTAAAACATAATGAGGTTTTAATGAAGGATGAGTTGTTAATTACTTTTGATTCAAGCAATAGTAAATGTATTATTGAATCAAAAGAAATCTTAAAAAATATGATGGATAAAAAAACCATACGGTTTAAAATTGTAGATGGTCAACAAACAATTAAAAAAAAATAGAGAATTCTTTGGGAGGAGGAATACAATTAACTATCATTGAGAAATAAATGTTCTATTAGAAGGGCAAGATTTCTAAAAACTTGTGCTCCATTTCATATTGTGCACAAAATATGTAACCAATATAATGAAGCCAATGAAATAATTTATAAAGCTTCATTTATAGAAAGAGTTTGATCTACATGTGACCTTATCAGATTGAGAGGTTGAAAGAATATTGAAATAGGGAAAAAAAAGATGGAAGAAATACATGAATAATATAGACACTTATTCACATAAATGAACTATTCAGCACAACAACTACAGGAGAGTAAATGCCTTTTTTCATGGAACAACCCATTTAGATTATTTTGATAAGGCATTTGATTTTTTTGAAAGTGGTAATTTACCTGGTTTAGATAAACAAGATTTAAATCTAATTGGTACAATAGTACTTATAAATATCCAAGGTCTTTTAGATAAACAAAAATAGAACCAATAGATTTATTGGAAAAAGGGTCTATTTCCTTCTTGAAAACCCCTAGGTATAAAAACATGGATACTTGGTGCAAAAATGTCAAGATAGAAATTAAAATATTATAAAAAATTGTAGATTATTTCAATAATAATGATATGACACTACCACCAAATAAAACAATCACATGTAAAGAGGTAAAGGAACATTATACAACTTTTTAAAAAAGGTTTGATGATTTGTGTGTTCTAAATGAAGGTATTTCAAAAAATAATAAAAGTTAAGGAAGTATTATCTCAAGATTTATTAAGTATATTGAAAAATTATCTACATAATTATGGTGGTTAGCTTCTCAGGATAGATACAAAAATATTCAGCTGTCATCACAACCCCCCATGTCTTTGGCCATCCATTTTAGAAGATTTTAGTGAAATGTTCATTCTTGGTGTTAACACCAATTTGATAATTATTGATATTTTGAATCTTATTGAAGTTTTTAAGGAAGAACATGTTCACTTATTTTTTAATGAATTAATTGATAAAGTTATTATTGGGGCCTTCAATATATTAATCATCCATAAACTAGAATATTGGTCTGGCATTCAAACCTCTCTCAAGAATCTGTGTGTTGGTAATTTATATTCCATGAAAGATATGGGTGTAATACTATAGGTTCTAGATATTAATGGTTTTGATTGGACACATATTATAGGTATCAATTTTTATTAGGATCCCACTCATTTTTAGCTACAAGGTTTCAACTTCAACTCACAACAAAGTAGATTAGAGGAAGGTTTTGACATCTACGAAGACAAACCAACATTTGAAATGATTAGTTCACACAAAATAGGAATTCCATTAAAAAATTAACTAGATAACATCTTTTGGGAGAAACTTATCTCTACTTTTAATGATTTGGATGTATGTGGCATGCTAGGAGTATATTAGAAGTTAGATTGGTGTGTTCTTATATGAAATTGCAAATAAATTTATCTTTCATTAAAAAAACTGAAGAACAAATAATTTTTAATGTTTAATTTCAAAATTATTTTACAAATTTAGATCAACTAATACAAGAACAATCATTTCAATCAGTATTGGGTGCATAACATTTTTGATTTATATTATAATCATGCTTAATTTTCCAAATATAATGTCTTAACAATCTTTTGATGTGTATGTTTTATTTTTCAAACCTAATAACTTAGCAATATTTCAGTGTGTAGCACTAATGGCATTGCATGCAAGTGAAAAATAATAATAATGGAAGATCATATCAACGAACATGAAAAATTTCAAGTTGAAGAAGGTGATATAAGATCACACATATTTTTTCAATTATATAATTTTTTATTTATCAATGATTCATAATACTGATAGAATATTTCTTCATCTATTTATGTCTCAATTAAAATAGTTCACAACGTAACTCTAGAACTTTGTGTCGCCAACACAACAACCACTAACA
Organism: Torreya grandis; assembly: GCA_037957365.1. Taxonomy (NCBI): domain Eukaryota; kingdom Viridiplantae; phylum Streptophyta; class Pinopsida; order Cupressales; family Taxaceae; genus Torreya; species Torreya grandis. Next base: position 2,371,591 of record JARHVA010002681.1, read on the forward strand.
TAGCTTTGTATGTTGGTGTCTCCACAAGAAAAACACAAGGTAAAACTCTACAACACAACACATTTTTAAAATACAAATATCAAATCAATTAATGATGATAATTTTTATTTACTACATTATATAATACCTTTTAGGGAATAAAGAACCAACGTTACAATGAAAGAGTGCACCCATACAAACTACAAAAATGCAAAAAAAGGTGAAAACCCCTTTCAATAAATGTGTAATTATACAATTTCATACAAATTTAGAATATATTAATTAACTTTACTTATTTAAACACATTACAATTGAATTTTTCTTCATGGACAGGAGATTATAGAAGACAATAAAATATAGACTTGCATCAGCTTGGGATTTAGAAGTGTGGGTTCATTTTATTATTGTGTAGACTTGAATGTGGTTCTATGTAGCCATTAAAATGTTGTTTACATGTTTCATTTACCCATTACAATGTTTTTTACATGTTTAATTTACCTAGTTTAAAATAACACAATATGTGTTATACTGTCTTCAATACAATAAATTTTGATGCAGATTATCCATGTGTTCTTTATCAATAAAAAATAATAAAGTATACTATTCTAGAAACAATTATATTGCTATTGATTTAAACAGTTTTTAATTTGATGTGTCTTATTGTAATTATATGAAGGGGATTCAATTATTAAGGTGTATATGCATTTAAATTTAGTCATAGTGAACTATGGCTTAGACGAGTAAATCCTATTTTGTTTGTTGTGATGGGCTATATAAACATATAAATATATATTGATATGCATAATAATAGCTAATACTTTCATTATTGTAAGACTATAGATGTTGGTTGATTAATGTTAAATTCTTATCAACATATATGAGAAATGATTTATGGCAAAATAGGACTATTTCATAATTTGATAAAGTCATGGTCAAGTTATAAGGATTCAATATGAAAATTTAAATGTTGGTGATGTGATGTAATCTAAACTACCTACGCATGCAAGTTATGTCCAAGTTGTTTGTCAACATTTACTTCACTTTATTTTCTTTTCGATGTTGAGATCCTGCTATCTATGAAAGATATATATTTAGACTATTATAATTTAATGTATTAATATCTCTTAAGATATCTTCATGTATGCTCCACTAAATTATATCTACATCTAGACTCTTCCAATGGATGTTATACATACATGTATTTACAATGTTATCTATATGACTATGAGCATCGCAGATGAAGCTAGTAGATTATGAGATAACTATGCCATCAATAGAAAGAATGAATGAGTATTTAAAAAGGATATGTATTTGGAATGGGCCCTAAAATGGCCATGGAAGTTATGTTGCCTGATTGAGCACAATATCTCATCACTATTTATCTAAAATGTGTTTAATGAATGTTGACTATAATTCATGAATGAGTTAATATGAATGATAAAATAAGTTGCCAGTTCTTGTCTTTATTCTTTAATATGTGTTTGATTATATCTCTATGTGTTTCAATACTGAGAAGTTTGATAGTTCTATCTATATGTTTGCATTTTTCTATCAATGGTTATTTTTCCAAATTTTTTAATAATATAAGTGGTTCTATCATTTGGCATTGTAAGTGGTTGTCATTCTGAGTGGTTTGTTAGTTCCTACATTATATGCATATGTATGCTACAAAACTGGTAATAGAAATGGTACATCCATGTATAATTAGTAAAGTTACAATGTGTCTGAGCATGTATTTATTTTTATATGTGTTTATATGAATCTTTATAAGATTTAAGGAAATGTAAAAAAAATGAATCAAATGAAATGCATTATGTTTTTATGTTACAATAAGAAATGAAAATGAAAAGCACATCAATGACCAATCTAGTAACATGTAAAACATTTTAATAGAAAATTACCATGCTATATTTATTATAATATAATATTTTTATTAAATGATTCATTTCTTTTTTAGCAAATTGCAGACATTTCAAAAGAGGAACTAAAACCAACTTCTAAAAGCCTAGTGATTTTAGGGTTGGATGACTTACTATTTGTTGATCAGAAAACAAAAGATATGAAAATGCATGATATGAGAAAAAAAGAAGATTATAAAATATAAAATATGTCATCCAACATTTGAGATCATTCCAAATACGTTTTTAAGGTGGTACTATAGTATTTTTCTCATGTTGGCATTTGGTCAATGATAAAGGACAATCACTTGAGGATACTTATTCAAGTCATGGGTTACACAAGTTAAAATTTCATGTTTGTTTGGGGGAAAAGATATTCTAATCCATTCAATATAAACATAAAGAATTGGATGAAGCTATTTTTAAAGGGACCTTTGGAGATGATTTTTCAATTGCCAACACATTATTCATTGATTTTAATTCTTAGAATTGTGATATAAATCAAAAATTGAAAATGAGTTATGTTACATTAAGTAGATATACTAGAAATGAAATTCAGAAAGATGAAAAGTATTGGAGAGTCAAAATGACATCTTTCATCACATTCTTGGGAGAAAGCAAAAAAGCTATACCAGCAACTATGAAGCAATTTTTAGAAAGATGTAACTTTTCCATATTATAATTTTTTTAGGTGCATTTATTGATTATAAACTATAAATATAGTAATAAAAATTATCATCAATTTCATACAAATCAATTATAAAATATCTCAAAATAGTCTAATTAATTTTAATTTAATCGATTCTAATTTAGAATTACTTTGATCTAGTTAAGTGCAAGTGGATACTCCATCGATTTATCTTAAAATTTCCCAACTTGATCCATTAGTTAATTGACACTTGTTCATGAAGATCTTCCTAATGAACAATAAACAAATGTCAAGATATTTTATTATGTAGATGAACTATATTGCTTAATATGTTTTCATCCATGATTTGGCCAATCAAACAGTACCATGTTTACTAGCAATAAAAGGTAATTCAAAGGATCAATGATCGGTATGAAGGCTTAGAAGGGTGCCACAAGTTTGAAATAATCCAATCTATTCAAAATGATATACTCCCAAATGGTTTGAAATAATTCAATATATTTGGAATATAGAAAATATATTTATGGAGAAAATATTCTCCACTCCACTTTAGTGGGTATAATTTTAAATTATTTAAAATATCCCAATTTAATCTAAATGATTTATGCTCAAATGGTTTGAAATAGTCTAATTTATTTGGAATAAACAAAATTTATTTTTGGAGAAAATTTTCTTCACTCCATTTTATAGTTATAAGTCTAAATTATTTAAAATAGCCCTATTTATTCAAAATGGTCTATGCCCATATGATTTGAAATAGTCCAATTTATTTCAAATATAACAAATTTATTTTTGGAGAAAATTATCTTCCCTCCACTTTAGTGGGTATAAGTCCATATTATTTAAAATATCCCAATTTAATAAAATGATCTATGCCCAAATGGTTTGAAAAACTCCAAGTTATTTGGAATATAAGAAATTTATTTTTTGGAGAAAATTTTATCCACTCCACTTTAGTGGGTATAAGTCCAAATTATTCAAAATAGTCTAATTCATTCAAAATTATCTATGCCCAAATAATTTGAAACAATCCAATTTATTTGAAATATAAGAAAATTATTTTTGAAGATAATTTTCTCTACTTCACTTTAGTAGGTATAAGTCTAAATTATTTAAAATTGATAATCTTTGGGTCATACCATGTTGGCCCACATATATATAAATCTTTACATATTTGCATTGGATAGAAAAAATAGTGGTATTAGAGCTAACAGTCTATTATAGGTGTGGGTTTATGAGAATATTATGGTAGTTAAGTCCCTTAGTGGAACACTAGTTGGGTTGGCCCATCCATAAACATTTGTAGATATGTGGGTACTCCCCCATGGTAGACTACACACCATAATGGAGTACTACACCATTTTGGATAGATTGACATTGGATCATATTAAATGGTGTTTTACATGACATTTTTTGGGTGGCCCAAGGATGGGCATGAGATTCACAAGATCCAAGTTATCATGTGGTTATTTGATCACTTTATAAAATATATGATTTATTTTAGTATGATCATGTAATTTAGAAATTAAGTATAGAGAAAAGAGTGTCATATATGTTGCACCCTTGGTAACATATAGTGTAAAGTGAGTGTAGGCCCAAAAATAGACCAACACCTATGCCTAGGGATCTAACTCCACATCCTAGTGATGAGAGATATCATGTGGTTCTCCTAACTATAGGTGATGATGTGAGGTGTACATATAGATACACATTGTGGTGGATAGGGTCTAGTTAGCCATTATTGTTCCTAGTAGTAGTTTCCCATAGTAGTGCCATACATATGACACAAACAAATGTAAGAGAAGATGGTGGTGGTGGTTATAATATAGGACTATTGTGGCATTAATTTTCTCCCTTGGAGGGGGTTATTAAGGCTTCCTCAAACTAAGACACAAAATTGGATCAACCCTAGGTTGTGGGTATCTTTAAATGGGGTTGAACCTTTGGATAAGGATGAATTCCTCTTGGCAGATCACCTAAACTAATACTTTGACTTGAAAAAGGGATAGAGAAGGGATAAAGGGTAACTAAGAGAGATAAAAGGGTTATCCACCTAATTTAAATGAGAATTCACATAAGCATGAAATAAACAGTGATGTCGCATAAGATAATCTTTGCTCACACAATCTCACAAACTAGTTAATTGCATAAGTGTTCCATAAACTAGGCTCACTAAGCAATGAATGAAGAATTATAAGATTCACACCCAGAACCCATTAACGGTAGAAAGAACACAAGTTTAGACCTACAAATAGCTTGAAAACACCTACAAATGGGGAAAAAAGAAGGACAATGGACATGGAAGACACTCCTTCACAATGCTATCATGCATAAGCTTACTAAACACAATTCAGAGGCAAGAGATGGGTAACAAATTATCTTTATTTCTTCAATAGGTCTTTCATACAAATTTTTATAGGTTTTTTTGCCTTATAAAATGAGAGTCTCCTTTTCTCTAAAATGTGAGAGAGTCTCTTGTCAAAAGTATGAGAGTCATTTTTTATATGGAAGAAAATGGGAAATATATGAGAAAAGGGAAGTGAGAGGAGAGAAGTGAGAAGACCTAATTCTATAAATGAGTTGCAACCACCTTATATAAATTCTCAACCATATTTAGGTCAATTAGGAATAATATTTCCTCAATAAAATAACCTTCATTAGCTCCAAATAGCCTTCAAGTTCCCTCATTAGTTGAAAAACATACTAGAAGATAAAAATTTATTGTTGAGGATGATGAGTCATGATCTACTAAGAAGGAAGAGCCCCCAAAGACTCTAAAAATTCATATAATACTACACTTGCACTCTCCAACAACTAGATCTCTCTTGTATTTTTATGTCATCCTCCACTTGCCTTCATTATAAATACAAAATCCTCATATCATGGACTTGACTGAGACATGACTATGCCTATTTTAAGTAGTTTCCTGTACCTACTAAAAGTGGATGATATGACTATGTCAAAGATAAGACACTCATTTCATAATCATTAGCTTTTCCTTTACTTAAAACCTTAAACATAGGTCTACTATAGATGAAAACCAATAAAATTTATTGGTTTTCACATAGTCATAATGTCAATTAAGATACATGAGGCTATTTAGTCTCATGATCATTAACAAGACTCAACTTTTTTATGGCATCATACCACCAAATCCCTAAGCTTGTAGATATGCTAGCCTTTTAAGAGACTATAGGTGTAAGTTTTTGAGGTGGATGACTGAGCTTTAATGGAAACATGAGATTTGAAATATTTTCTATGACTCAATTTGAATTGCATTTGATCTTGGCTTTAGCATTAGCCTACCTGGGTCCACCAAAATTTTGATCTAACATGTTTACCTATGTGGCATCTTCTTTTCATGCATTTTATCATATTTAAAAATATGACCAATGAAAATTTATACGTGTGTCCTAATCTCATGCCTTTTGTAAATTTATCAAATTTGCTTCATTGATCTCCTCAAGAACCTCTTAGACTTTAATTTTAATGTTAGATATTCATCTTTAGTTTATATTCAAAAATGTGACACGTGGTAGTCCCACATTCCTCTCGTAAACCCTAATATTAGTATCCATATAGTTAACACACTTACACCATGTGGCATCCTTGTGTTTAATGTGGGCTTATTGACTTTTGACTTTGATCTACATCATCGATCTACTATTGCATAATTAAATGTGCTTTATTGATTTGATTAGGAGCTTACTATGATTAAGACACTTGGAAGCTTTACATTCATTATCAAAATAATCTAACCTTTTTACCTCATGACCATCATTGATCTTAAATAGCATGATTTGAATGTGTACTATAGATCTACATTGACTTATTGACCTCATGAAATCACCCACGTGTTGTTGATCTTCATTCCTAGCTCTTGAGATTGTGCCACTTGGCAGCCTTGCATTCAACTTGAAACCTATTGAGTATTTTTGAATCCAAATAGACATTCATTAAGGCCTTAATATGAAATTTTTGGGCATGTTACACACTACTAGATCATTTTTTAAGGCTTATATCTTAAGATATAAAATATGTCAAGACACCAAACTTATAGGGGATATTCATGGCATAAGATACACCATTTTCATGTAACCTTTTAGATTTGGTTGACCTCCCAAGTAAATTAATCAAATACACAACAAAAATAACCTATTCATTCTTACATGATGTGAAATGATAGTTTGGGTCCTTAAAATCAAAAAATTTAGACTTTAATCTTGCTTAAAGTGTTTCAAAAACTTATAAGTGACATGTGCCAGGGTCATGAAGTCTATATTCTCCTTACACCATTAGATCATTCACTCAACCAAGAATATGATCTAATTCTCACACCACATCTACGTATAATTTTCTTATGTGGGCTAATTTTGTCCAACATTTATGGCAACCTCTTAAGATTTCATGCCTGCTATGTAATAAAATAGTTGCCTTATCTAGTCTATTGGGTATATAGCGATACAATTCTTTCTTCCCAACTAAAATGAAACTAATACAAGGATTCCTTTTTTTTAAACCTCATATTGAAGCAAAATGACCAAAATAAACAAAACTAACAATATTCCCAAGGCACTTAGGGAAAGGAAACACACAAATGAAAAGAATGTGCACAAGGCACTTAGGGAAAAACACAAAAAACTACTCTAATAAATACAATGGTTACAAAATATTCTAATAGAAAGGATTTATATAAATTCCATTGAATGGGATGGGTAATACCTATCCATCTAGCTAGGTAAGCTAAAAAGAATATGCTATTTGCATCTATGGATCAAGTAAGGGCCACTCCATAAGTTGTCAAACTATGTATGGTTATCTGGATTGGCCTTATTTGAATCCCACTCAGGGACTAGATCCCCTTATTTAAAGTCCCTTAATATGGCTCTCTTATCAAAGGATTTCTTGACTTGAGCCTGATATGAATCTAGTATCTTCATTGCAATGTCCCTTGTTTCTTCATGTTCTATGATCTCTCCCATCCTCATGCTCATAGGTTCAATTTCCATCAAATCAAGCTGATGGGCTAACTCCAAGGTAGGTAAATCAAGAGATATGGGGAATTTTGCCTCCTTACCATATACAAGGACAAATGGTGAGTTGCTAATGACAACTTTAGGAGTCACTTTATTAGCCCATAAATTTATCCTTCATTTTGTGTGACACACTTTCTCATTCTCTTCCATAATCCTCTTGATAATACTTATCAAGTTTTTATTTGTTGACTCTGCAACTTCATTGCATTTGAGGTATTAATTTAAGGATGTACTAAGGAAGATACCTAGCTAAAGTTCCCATTAATTTTTTCTCATTTTGATAAATGCTAAGGAATTATCTAAAATTATTATTATTGGTACACTAAACCTCATCTCTATGCTATCATAGAAGTCCAAAACTATTGTTTCATTAGTTTCTTTCAGGGTAATTACTTCCACCAACTTGGTGAATTAGTTAGTAGCAGTGAGTACCCACTTATGTCCCCTACTAAAAGGTATATTTATCATTCCTATGAAGTCCAAACTCCACAGCATGAAGGGTTGTTCTACCTGAATTGGGTTGAGAGGAAGGTCTACCAATATTTGCTTACCTATAAAGAGAGTGCAATTTTGACATTTTTCATTGATGCATAGGCATCTTTGAATAGGTTGAGCTGGTAGTAACTAGCTCTCATCACTTTCACTAATGTAGTCCTTAGAGAAAAATGGCCTCGTATAGGCCCATCATGGAATTGATCTAAGATCTTGGTCACTTGGTCATCATATATGCATCTTAGGATCACTCCATTGAGGTCTTTTCTAAATATAACCCATCAAACAATGCATAAGGTATGGAATTAAGTCTAAAATACCTTCTATTTACCTTATCCATACCTCATGGGTACTCATTATTAAGAAATGTGTCATATCCTAGAGCCAACTAGTGTGAGGTGGGGATGCATCTATTTGTGAGTTATCTTATGTCACCAAGATAACCTCTTTATCTTCATGAAGGTCATCCACCATATGCTTGCATAAGCATTTTCCTATTACTACTGTAGTGACCTTGATCTCCATATCATATTCCATGACCTTGGTAATCCAATCAGCTTTATTCTCATTTAAGTCTTTGTTAAGAAGGAAATCCCTTACTCCATGATGAGACACCATAAGATAGATTTTGATATTGGAGATAAATGGTCTAGAATTTTAAAGTCTTCTCAAATCTGAAATACCTTGATTTTCTACAAAATTATACCTTTACTCATACCCCTCAAGCCTTTGACTGAAAAATGCAATTAGTTATTCAAGTCCTTCACCACTCTTCTACAACAACATATCTGATATATTATCATTATTGGCAAAGGTATACAATATTAAGTCCCTTGAGAAAATAGGATTCATGAGTGTGGGTGTTTGGGCAATGGCATGCTTAATAGCCTCAAAAGCAATTTTACCTTCATTTGACCAAATAAACACTTAGTTCTTCTTTGCATGGTAGTGATGGGTTTGAACAAGTTTGAAAAACTAGGTATGAACCTTCTCATGAAATTTATCTTCCCAAGGAAGCCTTGAAGCCCCTTCTTATTCTTGGATAAAGATAATGCTAAGAGATCACTTATTTTATCAATATCAATAGATAATCCTTATTTTGAGATAATATGTGCCAAGATTTTACCTTTATAGATAGAAAACACACATTTATTAGGATTCAATGAGATCCCATATTCTCTACATCTTTCAAAGATCAATCTTAGGCAATCCAAGTGCTCACTAGCCTTCTTGGAGAAAACTGTTATGTCATCCAAGTAGACAAACACCATGTGATTCAATAAGCCTTAGAAAGCCATGTCCATGGCTCTTAGAAAAGTTACCCTAACATTTTACAAGACAAAAGGCATATTTTGATAAGCATATGTACCCTAATTTATAGTGAAGATAGTCCTTTATTGGTCTTCTTCTCTTACTAGTACCTGATTGTACCTTGAGTACCCATCCAAAAGAGAGAAGTGTTATAAATCAACAACCATTTAAAGGAGTTGTTCCATGGATGGTATGGGGTAGTGATATTTCAAAGAAACCCTATTCAAATCCTTGAAGTCAACATAAAACTAGATTTCACCATTCTTCATCCTCATAGGTACTAGGTTGGCTACCCATGAGAAGTGCTTGATGGGAAAGATGATATTGGATTAAATAAATTTAACTAGTTCTTTCCTAATAATCTCTTCAATTTTGGGATTAAAATCCATTTACTTCTAATTGAAAACCTTGACATTATCCTTTAATTTTATAGTGTGTTTGGCTAGCTTGTGATCAAAGCCTCTTAGATCATTATATTTCCAAGCAAATATATCTACATATTATTTACAAATCTTGATGAAATCATGACTTTTAGTTCTAGTGATTACCTTCCCAAGATTGAGAATCTTTTCTTTGAGGATAAAAACTCTTTCATAGTTATCCTCATCAGTTGACATCACTGGCTTGTATTTCCTCATATGGTCTCCCTCATGGAAAAAAATTCAAGGGTGATCAACCCTTTAGGAAGTTTATTAGACCTCATCTAAATAATATGATATTCATATTGATGTTGGAATTTACCTTGGTTTATTTAGAAAAAATCTACTTCCTAATACAAGAAACAAGTAATCTGATTCTCACTATCGAAGACCTACTAATGAGATTCATTATCTAGCACTGATGGTCTTACCACCACTTTAACATGTGGCTACACTATGGAACTTTTCAACCTATTGGGATGTAAAACTAAGATTCCATAGATACCAAACTATCATCATTATTATTTTGGCTTCTTGGCACTACTTGGTTAATGAAGGCCTCAAAGTCCTCAAGTATAACCAACACTCTATGTTTATAGGATTTCATCAAGGTATTATTTATGATGTTTTGGATTCTAACTTGATGCACTATCAACTCACTATCCCCATACACTTGTAATTTATTAATTCTCCTCTTATTATCCTACAAAAGTGTATGGATAAGGCCCTCATACTTGGTTACATTATAAGAGAAAATAAATTGGAACCTATAAGAGTAAAAATACTAGTCATGGAATGTAGTTATCAACATCACACCTGCACCTATTATGTATTTGATCTTTGAGCCATCAAATAAAAATTTCCATAAACCACTAGTATCTTCCTATGGCATAATAAGGGATGGAATAGATTGATTATCCTCATGCAAGTATTATACTCCCATATCTCTTTCATCAACACATTCCAAAGGGTCAACTAATTGATTTTCACTCCATAACTCATCCAAAAACATATCAATATCTCCTCAAGATGAGTGTTTAGTTCTTGACCAACTAGGTGTTCATCTTTGTCTAAGATGGTATAATTGATGTTTGAGCTATCTGACCCATAAGACTCAATGTGAAATTGTGTAATAGGCTTATCTTTGAAGGAAACCTTGGTCTCATACCTTATCCTAAAAGCCATGTAGGACCAATATGTTGATAGATAACCCCCAATTTTTACTATGAAGTCTTTAGATAAGCATAGATCAAAACAAGAAGGCACATCTAGAATAAACACATCTTGAGCCACAAAAACACTAGGAAAATAATGTAAGGTCAAGTTGAGACCTATGATAATAATAGTTGGTTTGGTGGTAGATTCATCAAGCTGTAAAAATCCCATAGATTAAGGTTTATACTTTAAACCAAGCTGATCTGCTATTAACATTGGCATCACTGAAGTACTTGCTCCACTATATACCATGCATTTTTGTACCAAATAATCACCAATTATCATAAAAATATAGAAGGGAGGAGTTTTGACCACCTTATTTTATTGTCTTTCATTAGATCCTTTGGTTTCATTAGTGAGAAATATATTTTCTTTGCTTAGTGCCTTCTCACAAACATTGATCTTTAATAATCCTTCTTGAAGGATATCCATCTGATGAGGCATGAAAATCATGTCCCATATTGTCACACTCACATTTGAATTTTTAATTTATTCAAAAATATTGACAGGTAAACCACCAAATTTTTCTTGTGCTTTGGGAGCCACAGCTATACTTTAAACTTGTGATTTTTGGGGAGCAAAGGCATTCCCTTAATTCTGATTCTTTTGAGTTATTTTAACCTTTAGAGTAATAGTAGGTTATTTTGGATTTGATAGCAATGGATTAACATTAAGAGGCTCCTTGATTACTTCTTAGTTACCATCTACATTCTTTCTTTAGAACTTTGTATTAGCTATAACTAGAGTGTATGCTTGGCTAGAACTAGCTTATTTATTGAGTGCATAACACTCTTCTTGTTCATAGTTAACCATTGTAGCACCCAAATGGTTTGGTCCTTCATGAGGCATTTGGCCTTATTGAGGCTCTTCCAATTTTGTCATCATAGGTACTTCTATGTTTTGAGCCATAAGAGATTAATTGTATCCATAGCTAGCACCTTGATGCCATTGATCATTGAAAGCTTGATTGAACTCAGTGTTTGGGACAATGGATTGATTGAAATATTGATTCAAAGGCATGGTACCCTCAAATTATTAATAAATTTTATTCTAAGTAGGGACCAACATTCAGATTATTATTTTTTTGCCTAATGTAGTTAGGTTTCCTTTGGCCTTGTCCTTTGAAATTTCCTTTGTAGGGTGGCCTATTTGCTTGGTTAGATTGTTGCTAAGGATAATATGAAGTTATATAAGGTCTATTGAAATGGGATTTTTACCTCTTCACATTCACTAATTCATTTCCAAAGGATTGGAACATGCTCTTAAGCTCTTAAAAATTCTTATGTTTTTGGGAGTCACTAGATTGACTAGTAAAAGCCTTCTCCTACTTTGGTGAAAGTATGGCAACAAGTGTTCGCATAGGAGGAATGGAAGTAAGAGAAGGAATGGAAATAGGAGGTGGTTGGGTCTTAAGAAATAAAGGTATTAGTGGCCTAGGTGTAAGCTTTTTAGCTTGTACTAGATAATTCTTAGCTCTGATTATTACCCCATAAAAATTTGGTAGTATATTTCCTCCCATAGACTGAATCATTACTATAATATCATTTTTAAGAGATTCACATAGTAAGGGAAAACATAGTTTGGAAAAGGGCTAATAGAGATTGGGATATTATCCCATATCTATTGAAATATTGTATTGAAGTCTTTCATAACCTTATGAGGATTCCTCTTGATTGTGGTTAACAATTTAGCAAGTGATAAGTGGTGACTTTTGTATTCAAACCTTTTATAAAAGGCATCACCTAAATGATCCCATGATGTGATGGAGTTATAAGTAAGGTTTCTATACTAGTCCAAGGATTTACCCTTGAAAGAGATGGCCAATAACCTGATGGCCACATTTTCCTCAATGATGTCATGAATATTATAGAAGTTGGTTATATCTATGAGGTGCTTAAGAGGGGTTGTATATTGGTTCCCATGAAGTAAGAGACACTTTTAAGAGCTACTACTAGAATATGATCATATTGTTGGAGGTATAAAGGACTCTAACCATTGAATTCCACAAAAGGAAAATATCTAAGGGTTGTCATGGTGATGAAAAGAACTACCAAATATCTTCTACTATAAGTTGAATTATAAACTAGTTTAGGAGGAAAGTTTCCATTATATGGATGAGTATTAGAGAACCTTGAAATTTTTATTGAGTTTAAAGTTAATTAAACAAATTAAAAAGGAATACCTTTATAACCTAATCTTATACTCATCTTTGGCATGAAAAAGAGCTACTACGCTACTACCATAATGTTAAATGTTCTTTCAAATCACCAAATACTAAAATATGGAAGCTAAAACCATTGAAAATTGATCAAACTAGCATCAAACTTGACCAATCTTCTTCAAAAGTGGTCCCACTAGGCATGCCAAAAATTGTTGTGGCATTAAATTTCACCCTTAGAGTGGGTTCTTTAGGGTCCCTCTGATAAGCCAAAAAATTAGAGAAACCCTAGGTTATGGGTATATTTTAATGGGGTTGAACCTCCAGAGAAGGTTGGCTTCCTCTTAGTAGATCACCTAAACTAATACTTCATCTTGGAAAAGGGATAGAGAGTGGATAATGGGTAACTAAGAGAGATAAAAGGGTGATATATCAGATTTAAATGAGAACTCACATAAGCATGTAATAAACATTGATGCATCTTAAGATAATACTTGCTCACACAATCTCACAAACAAGTTAATTGCATAAGTGTTTCATAAACTAGGATCACTAAGAAATGAATAAATCAAAGAGGAATTCCAAGATTCACACCAAGCATCCATTAATGGAAAAAATAACACAATTTTAGACCTAAAAATATCTTGAAAACACCTACAAATGGGCAAGAAATAAGGATAATGGACATGGAAGACATTCCTTCACAATGTCATCATGCACAAGCTTACCAAATACAATTCAGAGGCAAGATATGGGTAACAAATTATCTTTATTGATTTAAGATATATTTCATACAAATTTTGATAGAGTTTTTTGCCTTATCAAATGAGAGTCTCCTTTTCTCTAAAATGAGATAGAGTCACTTCTCAAAAGTTAGAGAGTCCTTTTATTATATGGAAGAAAATAGGAGATATATGATAAAAGGGAAGATAGAGGGGAGAAACAAGTAGACCAAATTCCATAAATGAGCTACAACCACCTTCTATGAATTCTCAACCATATTTGGATCAGTTAGGACAGATCCTTCCTAAAAAAATTAACCTTTATTATCTCTAAATAGTCTTTAAGTTCCCTCATTGGCTGAGAAACATACTAGAAGACAAAATTTTGCTGTTGAGGATGATGATTCATGATATACTATGAAGGAAGAGCTTCCAAAGATTATAAAAATTCATTTAATGTTCCATGTACCCTCTCTAACCCCTAGATCTCTCTCTTGTATTTATATGCCAGACTTTACTTGCCTTCATTATAAATACAAAATCCTCATATCATGGACTTGACTGAGCCATGACTATGTCTATTTTAAATGACTATGTCAAAAGATAAGACACTCCTTTCATAATCACAACTCTACCCCTACTTGTAACCCTAAACATAGGTCTAATATAGATGAAAACCAATCCTATTTATTGGTTTTCACATAGTCATAATGTTAATGAATATCCATCAGGCTATTTAGTCTCATGATCATAAATAAGACTCATACTTCTCTATGGCATTGTAATACCAAATCCCTAAGCTTAAAGATATGTAGGACTCTTAAGAGACTCTAGGTGCAAGTTTACCAAGGTGGATGACTGATATTTAATGGTAGCATCAAATTTGAAATATTTTCTCTGGCTCAACCTTAATTACATTTGATCTTGGCTTTAGCATTATCCTACCTAGGTCTACCAAATCTTTTGATCTAACATGTTTGTATGTGTGTCATCTTCTTGCCACACTTGTTATCATATTTAAAAATATGACCACTACAAATTTGGACACATATCCTCATCTTGTGCCTTTTATAAATTTATTAAATTTTCTTTGTCGATATCCTTTGGAGCCTCTTGGCCTTGAATTTCATTATTGGCCATTGATCTTCAGTTTACATTAAAAAATGTGACAATTGGTAGTCCCATGGGCCTCCTATAGACCTTGATATCAGTCTCCATCTAGTTAACATTCCTACACCATGTGGAAACCTTGTGTGAAATCTGGGTTCATTAAATTTTTACTTTGATTTGCATCATTGATTTGCTATTGTATGATTGAATGCACTCCATTGATTTGCTTAAGAGCCTAACATGATTAAGACACTTGGCACCTTTGAATTCATTATTAGAATCCCTTGACCTTTTGAACTCATTCTCACCATTGATCTTCAATCATATGATTTGAATGTACATCATAGATCTACATTGACTTATTAACCTTGTGAGATCACCCACATGTTGTTGATATTCTTTCCTAGCTCCTAAGATTGTGCCACTTGGTAGCCCTGTGTTCAAATTGAAACCTATTTAGGTTTTTGGAATCCAAAATAATATTTATTGTGGCTTTAATTTGACATTCTATTTACATCCCACATTGCTAGATCATTTTTTAAGGCTTATATCTTGAGATAGAAAGTACATCAAGACACCAAACTTACAAGGGATATTCATGGCATAATATACACCATTTTCATGTAACCCTTCAGCTTTGGTCAACCTCCTAATTAAATTAATAAAATTAACAACCAAACTAACCTATTCATTATTGTATGACATGCCATAATAGTCTAGTTCCTTAAAATCACAAAATTTACACTTTAAGCTTGCTTAAAGTGTTTAAAAAACTAATAAGTGAAATTTGATAGGGTCATGAAGTCTATCTTCTCCTTCTACCATTGGATCATTTACTCAACTAGGACTTTGCTCTGATTCTCACTCCACATCTAGGCAAAAGTTTCTTATGTGGGATAATTTTGGAAAATAGGGACCAACACCTATTGACGTGGAAATAATCAAATCCACATGTAAGTGCCCTATTTTTGAATTATTTTATTTGATTGAAAAATTATTTGGTTGATAACAAAATCTTATTTGTATTTTTAATGCCTTATGTGCATGTGATCAGGAGTGGGATACCATGGTGAGTCATGCAGTACAAGATATCGCTTAGAGTGTTCACATGGATATAGCTAGTGAGGGATTAATTGAGAGAGTTTTTGATATTATAGGTGTCCATACACCACTGTTTGATATAATAGTGAGAACATTGGTTATTTATCAAACCATAATGACTGAGCAGGAGGAGTTTTGTACTAAGCTATATAGATGAGGCATCCCATAATGTAGTTCCATGTATGTCATGTTATTTTTATTTTAGTGATATGACACTCTATAACATAACCATGAGGAGATAGTGTACCAACTAGGCACATATGAGAAGAGAGTACATGAGCTATATCAATTATGGGGGCCCACACTAGACCCAAGTGCTTCCACATCAAGGGGAACAAGGGTGGTTGTTATAGATAGTGATGATGAGTACACACTTGGGGATATTCCCCCAACATATGACTAATATTGTTATTTGTATACACTTTTCACCATTTTGATATATATATATATATATGTGTGTGTGTGTGTGTGTGTGTGTGTGTGTGTGTGTGTGTGTGTGTGTGTGTATGACATTATTCACATTATGGAAACAAATGCAGTTAAACCATACAAAAAAAACTAGACATTGCACATCCATTTGAAGCAAAATAAACCATGTCAATAATGTCATATATATATATATATATATATATATATATATATATATATATATATATATATATATATATATATATGTATATATATATGTATATATATATATATATATATATATATATATATATATATATATATATATATATATATATATATATATATATATGACATTATTCACATGGTTTATTTTGCTTCAAATGGATGTGCAATGTCTAGTTTTTTTTGTATGGTTTAACTTCATTTGTTTCCATAATGTTTGTTTGTATATGGTAAATTGTATAATGTATATTTACATTTAATGATTTTTTTTTAATTATAATGGTAATAAATAAATCACCATATGCAATGAAATCCAAATGGAAGTAATAAATATCACCTATAATGATCATGTTGTAATCAAAATACTAGTTTTATTTTTATCACTTGCTCTTAAGTATCTATATAAATATCATGTGAACATATATATATTTGTTTAGGTATCCATATATACTATTTAGGTACACCTTATCCATGTGTAAATTTATGAAGGACCTATTCGACCAATGGTTCCTTCATAGGATCAATGTGGGAGAGATCAATCTTAGAGAAGGTGCACTAGGAGAAAGAATTATACTAGTGGTCACCTTATATGAAGGTCAATGGACCATGTGTTCCTCAAAAATATCAGTATGGTATTTCTCAACCATTTTATAATATCCTATATAAAAAGTATGTGAAATAGGTTTATATATGTTTTCTTAAAATTTAATAATTTCTTGATTGGCTAATTATGTAATCTTTTGCTCAAGAGTAAAACAATCATTATCCCAGTGCCCATTTATGCCATGGTAAGTGAAAATATGTTATATTTTTACCTTTTCAAATATATGAGGTGGGTAATGAAAATTAAGATGAATATTTATCATTTGTTTATCCAATAATGTACACAATATATCATGTGGTCTATCTTGGTACCAATCAAACTGGAGTGGTTATCTTTTTATAGAGATAGATGCTTTAACTATAGGGGGTATGTAGTAAGTATGGCATTTTCCTTTATTTAATAACTTTATTGTTTGTTATTTATAATGCACTATTTGTTCTAAATAATTTTTTTAAAGTGGTTCATGACCCTTCTGAGTTAGCTTATTTTCTTAGAAGATGTTATTTGTACCATGTTTCTTTTCAGGTGATGAAATAGGTAACTAAGTTTTTATGTTCATTAAAACACATGCATATCTATGCACATACCAGTATAAAATATCAAATGAAGAAAAGGGATTATGAAATATTATTCATCTAAGAGGAAAAATAATACCTCTAATAAATATAAATTTCACTTCCAAATTTGAGGGGGCATGGTTTAAATAAAATAACATGTCATTAAATTTGATAACATTATCTAGAATAGACTCATTCTCATTTTGTTTTAATACTTGTAAATGTTCCAATGGTAACTTCATTAACATACATTAATGAAAATTTGTCAAGAAAAAATATTTTATTTTTTGGAATGTTAATAAGGAACCATTTGGGAGGCTATAAAACCAATAAAGAGCCTTTTGAACTAAACTTTGATAGAAGGTCTTCAATAACAGGCATCCATCCTTAGCCCAATGTTCAAAGTAATGCATATATTTTCTAAGTGAATATTAAGATCCTCATGACCATTAAATCAAGATAACTTATGCATGATTAAGTTCAAAGGGTAAGAATATTTAAACATGTCTTGAGTAATGGGTTGTTCCTTTAACAATTCTCCTCAAAGGTATCCTCATGAGATGAAAAATACAACTTAAAGGTATTTACTTATTGTTATATATTTCCTATGGTAGACATGATGGATAACATATCATAAGAAAAGAGTGGTAAAGAGGTTGATAATTTATTTATAGGTTGTAAAATACCATTCATACAACATATATGAATGATAGAATATTGACCACCTTATAAAAGAGGATCATCACATGTTTGCATAATATTTGGTAAAGGAGCATCCATGGATAAAGATGTAGTTATATCATTTCATATGGAATGAAGGTTCATATCATCATCATTATAATTTTATATGTTATTTAAATTATTTTGACATTTAATAGGAGTAAGGGAAAGAATTTCACTTGTAAACACATGCTCTTTTTGAGCATAAAAGGCAAAAGAGGGATGAAAAACATTTTCTACTTCATTTGCAACACTAGGAGAGGGAATAATGAAAGTCTCACTCTTATTTGTATCAAATGTACTTGTAAATTTAATTGTGTCTTTACACAAGGTATTTATTATAACCAATTTATTAGGACCTTCACATGTAGTTTCATTTTTTTGTTCAAACAAGGGATTAGAAGTAGTACATGCATTTTGATCATTATAATTTTTATTAAAAAAAGTACTTTCACTATTTATATTTTAGTGATCCAAAAAAGGGATAATATTTTCAAGATTATCATCACTTGGAAAATAAATAAAACACTCAATTTATTCAATTATTTAATTATTATAAGGAGAAGAGGGACATTAAATTTTTGATGCATCTATAGAATGTATAACATTTTAACTTATAACATGATGAGTGCTAAATTTTTGCTAATCTATGGTATCAATTGGTTAAAAGGCACTAAAAAAATGTATTATGATTGAATATTTAGAACCTTCATCATTATAAATATAAGAAATAGGATAAATAGTCTCTATATACCCAAGAATAATATCACTATATTCATATCCATATGAAAGAATACTATGATCATTACCATGTTAAATTATACTTGGATTTTCATCATTAATTCTTTCATTATCATAGTTATAAACAAAAAAAGGTGTTATCCTATTTTTTATTTTCCATATGATCTTCATATGTAATACATTGATCATTAGGAACATTAAAGAAACAATCCAAAGTGTGGGGATTTGTGGGGCCTTGTGTAAGAATATCCATGATAAATTTAAATTTACACCCAATCACAAAGAGAGAAAAAAAATCCTATAGCAAAAAATATAAATAAAAATTCCTTAAGTGATGCCTAGGAAAGAAATAATATCTAAAAAATATAAACATAAACTTAAAATAAAATTTGGAAGGATCATAAACCCTATGAAAAGTAGGGTTTGGTTTAATAAACAAAGGATAGGTTCACCAAGTTTTTTATTTTATTTGGTGTTTTACACAAACATACTTAAGTAAATAAAATTATTTGAAAGATGTAAGAATATATTTAGATTCACATTAAAATATATCAAATAATACAAATTTATCTAATTTATCATGTATAATAAATATAATTAAATATAGTGTATCTAATGGATATAGACATCATATCTTGTTTAAAGTTTATATCTGGGATGTGATAGTGATCTGAAATCATCTTAGGGTTTTAATCAAGCCCTATAATCTACTCAATCCATGTTTTGGCTATTTTTACTTATAAGACATTGTTAAGCTGACCATACATAGTTTTATCAACACATATGTCCAACTTTGATGTAGGTGTCTAGCCCAAAGTATACATAAAAGTGGATCAAAACTCCTATCAGATCTGCATTATCCCTTATTTGCCTATTTGATACATTAAAATATTTATATGCATAGATCCTAGAACCAGTAATAAAAACCTTAATCTTATTATCTATTACCTATTTTAACTTTGTAAAAATGGGTTAGCATGAGTCAAGCTAACCCTAACAACCCTGATTGTTGTTAAGTGCTACCTACATAGCCAATAGGGCCTTCAATTCATATGTAATTCTTCCTCAAAGGCATGTGTTTTGAATTTTAATTATGTAACTATATGATCTTTCTCCTATAGTAACCCTTGGTATAAAAATGTAAGAGTTGTAGCGATCATTTGAGTGATTCAGATATTTAATATAGTGTTGTATTGAAATTGGATATCTTGGAATATAAAATACTTGAAAATTAGAACTTGCTTGATCAAATTATTAGGTAGTATAATTTAGACCATAACCTTTTTATATATAGGTATCTATTGATTTTGAATTTAGACCTAGTGGTGTGTGAAAATACAAAAATATGATGAACAAATGGCATAAAACAAATGCTCACCAAGTGAAATATATGTAAAATAAATAAAATATAAGTTTGGACACTTGAGTCTTAGTTGGAAACTTGCGTCGATGTAAGTGTCCAACATAAACATAGGTGTACAAAGGCTAAAAACACATGGATATTAAAAAACACAATTGGGGATCCATGATATAAACTAGATAAAATATAATTGACAACATAAATTCTCACATGAGTAGATAAATTAAGTTAAATAGGAAGGAATTGAAGAGGTCCACATGAGACTATGCCATTAGATATCTAACTCTTAATCAAAATATGTATATATGTAAAAGGATATGAAAACATGCTATGAAACTATGTTTGTACAAGTTATGGGTGTTGTTGTCACTTGGATTTTCACCATTTTATGAGATGTTTTAGGGTTCCTCATATAAGTGGCACAATGGAAACATCTCACTTGTTGTGGGTAATCAATTTGGTGAGATGAATCTCTAGAATTAAGGGCTAGCTCCTTCGATGTGTCTTAAAATAGTTTCACCTATACTAACTGATTATTTATGGAGAAAAGGGTTATTAGGGGGTGATGCACCAAGATGTTTACCATAATAATATCATGCTCTACCATAAAGAGAAAAGGCATACAACACTAGTCTAAGAGTCCTTGAATGCACTAACATTAGTATTTCAATATGAAGGTGACATTCATGAAGACTATCCAAGGTAAGTGGAACCATAGATTAGTTAAAGATACTAAAACCTTCCTTTTACACTTAATCATATATCCATACACTTAATAACACTTCATATGACCTAATAGGCATGCAATCACTTGCATAAAACATGGAAGGATTGAGAGAAAGCAAGGATAGATGAATATCTCTTAACCATTAACTATACATCTCTTAACATACTTTGAAAAGATAATATATGAACTCAAACTAGATTTAATTTATTGTTTAAGGAAATTACAATGTCAAAACCAATAGGGATTTCCCATACATGATATGGTATTAGATTACAAAGGCCAAAATGTTAGCTTCTTATAGCATTTGGGAGAGAGAGGAGAAGAGAGAAGTCTAAAGGTCCAAAGGACACCTTTAAAGATTAAAAAAATGATTTAAATATGAATTGTAAGGATATGTGAAATGAACCATGCAAGGTTAGGAAGCAAAAGTGTCACCCCAAGTCATGAAACTCTTGAAATATGATGTAGAAGTTCTCATTCTAACTCAAAAAACTGCCTTCATGATTCACCTCTATTTTAACATCCCAAAAATAATTAGGGATAGGTATGATTATTGTAATAAAGGATAAGTATTTTATATGTACCTCTCCGTATATTTTTTTCATTCCTAGTCATCTGGAATCTTTCTAAAATGAGCTATCACCATTTATAGTCAAAATAACTCTTCTTTCCCACACCTTGCAAACCTGAACTCAAATTTGGCTTTAGTTTCCCATGTAAATACAAAAAATTAAGTGGATGACATTTTTAAAGACATTTCATGGCCTTAGAAGCATTAATCACACCTTAATAATCCATCCACTTGAAGTTTTCACACTTCTCACCGTCATGTTCACTACGCTAGTTTTGACTGGTTGAGATGAGAGATATTATTTAAACACTTAGGATTTTTTATAAAGAATTATATTTCCATATTTATTTGTTAAAAGTCTATATCTTCCTTGAAAACATTATTTCATCTCTTGAAACATCTTATAAGTTTCACAATGCATAAAATAGTCAAAAAGAGAAATTTTATACCCTGTTCATATAGATTTTGTACAATCCAATAGGATGGGGAGGAGCCTGAGAGAGTCTTATGAAAAATCTAACCACTTTCATGGTAAATTTTTTCCATTTAGATGTATCTCTAGCCTCATTTTCCCAATCAGGTCTTTCTAAGGGTTTAGTAAGGGTTTTGACCTGTTTTACCCTCTTAAGCATTGTTCATAAAAATGGGATGTTGAAGTTGAAAAAACATTTCAAAAGAATGAAGCTCAAGATCCCTGTCAACTTTTCTAAAGTGTTTTATCTCCCATTCACCAAGACCATAAGTTATGATCTCTTTAGTTAGGTATTCTCCTTATTTTGCATAGGCTTGATGTGATTTTAAGTCCAAAATAGATTTTTTGTGGTTTCTCATGCACCATAAAACATTTAACACCTCTTAATTAATCGCATAAACATGTTACAACTTGTTATAAATCTTATCTCATACTAGAATTAAAGGTGACCTCTCATTTGGGCACTAGGCATAACCATGCCTAATAGCTTGTCAACACCCTAAAATCCAAAATGAATTTTTGATGGCTTTCCCTATATCCCAATAACTTATATACCTCTATTTTAATCCCATATACATTTTATAATCAATTTAAAAACTCTCTTAGAGATAAAAGTGAAATTGGTCTCACATTTGGGCTTTAGGCCTGAACATGCCTAATAGGCCTAACTATAACCCTTGTAGGTTTGGAATACTCTACTTAGTTTCACCCATTTTTGATTGGTTTCTCATGTTTCCCTAGGTGTGTTCCAAATTAATACACCTCCTTTTAAGTTTTAAACAACTCTTGATCCATCTTTCCATCACCTTTTCCCCAAAACTTGCCAATTTCACCTAAGGGGCGTGCCCTCTGTCTAAGACAAAATAGAGGGTATTTATCCTATTTGTATAAAAAAATGTTGAATGAGTTTCAAAAACCCATAAGGATAATATTTTAAAAAATTGGGCATTTTATTATTCCATTTGACCTCCTAAAAGCATAAAAACCTAAGATGTACTTAGAAAAAGGTAGGCTGTGTGTATGAAAGTCATAGACTGACTATGTATTTCCCTTGGAGAGGGTTTTTAGGCTTTGATAATTTGATTTGATAACCTCATGATATGTCACTTAAATTTTCTGACCTATTCCAAGAATTTTATCATTGTAACCCTTGTTAAAACCCCTCCATCATGCACCTTATTTGACTGGTCTATGTATTTGACTGTGTTTCTTGTTCTTTGACACCATACCTATTGGTGATGTTTACTTAGGTTTTGTTTGATAGTGTCATAAATCTCTTGAGATATCTCAAGATAATCTAGTGAGTTTTTTGACATACTCATTCCATCTTGAATTAATTCCATATCAATAATTTTAACCTTTCTACTCTTTACCCCTCATAGTCAACTACAGTTGACTGTGTGGGGCATGTAGGTGCCTTTTATCTATAAAACCTATGTCATGTAAGCCATGGAGATTATATGATATGATAAGAAGAAATATTTGTGATTTAAAATTCTTTATCCTATTTAAAATTCATGCCTAATCTTGGGGCATAGACTACATACATCTACAATCAGCTATAGGTGGATGTTTTCAAGTGAAAGGACCCCTATAAGTGTGTATGAGAGGTAAAACACACTATATCATTATCATTTAGTGGATTTTAAATAATAAATACTTATATAAAACATTTTGAAACATCTATAATCTACCAGCCTTGGTGATTCCATCTTAAACCTCCATCTTGGATTATGTGCTCTTGAGTCAGTTGTAGGAAGACATTTCTTAGTGTATAGATTGGAAATGTGCAAGAAGGTAAAAATTTCTTCAATGGTTCAATTTTATGTTCACTTAATGACAAAAATATGTTTATTAATGAAATAAGGTCATGTATCTTAGTCCCAAACACCAAAACTCCACCACATGGCTATAATTAACCACTTAGTTTGGATTGTTGTAGATATCACTGAATGATTTCAAAACATGAAAGTGCATCTTTGAGGTGTTCAACAACCACATTCCATTGATAACCACCTCCCCACTGCGCCCCCCCCCGCCCCCCCCCCCCCAAATTTTTTTATGAATCTTATCCTATTTAGGTAAAAATAGGAAAACATACTTAGATGCATCTAGAGTCTTAGCAACCTTGTTAAAATATCTGTTCAACATGTCAGGGTGCTCTTTTTTCATGTTATAGGGATTTGATCCCAAAACTTAGTTACTTCACCCTTTAAAGGATTCCTCAGTCTTACTTGACCACTTATCATACCAAACATGCATTATAGGGTCTCTTAAACATGTCAAGACATCAAGGAGAATTCCAAAGTATTTCAAATCCCCCATACATGCATTTTTAGTCCTCTATTAGCACCACCTATACTTGGCTTTTACACATATAGGTAGTGAATGTGTATAGTTTTAGACCTCAGGAATAGATTTATAATCTTATCCAATTATCCAAATAGGTTATTTTCATTATGAATACCTTGAAAATAGTTTCAAAATCATTATTCTAATGTGATTCTCCCTTACAAGCACCTATAGGTGCAATTCCATGGAAGACTATATAGAAGTACTACATACAATCAACTACAATGGACTCTTTACCATTTGGAATTTCAAACCAATACCTCATGCTACTATAGGATATTAAAAAACTTTTAAACCTTTATTATACCTCCATGGATGTTCTTAGAGCCTTTACAAATCTTGATTAAGACTGAGGTTGAGTTGGAAGCTAACTGTGAATGCCAATGGACTATGACCTCAATGATACTCACCTTGGAGATTGGAAATTTAGAAGAAGGAAATTTCCATGACCATTTAAATGAGTGAAAAACCATATTACATCACATAAAATCCCTTATAGATAAAGAGGCTTTTTGAAAATAGTGGAATTTGAGTGCAAGTTTAATCTCAACACCCTCGCAAAGTGAGTTGTTTGATTTATCAAGTCCTTTTAAAATGTGAAAACAATCATGAATAACATGAGATAAGGGATTAAACATAATTTTGAACCAATATTAACAACTAGATTGTACAAAATCATCCAAACAAGAGAAAAACTTGTGGGGTGTATAGATTAGTAATCCAATTGGATAGGTTAAATTCTTAGGAATGGTTCATAAACTATAAGTCACCATTCCTCTATAACAAAACATAAAATAGAATTTTATTGAGTAATAAAGACACCCCCAGGAACATTTTTCTTGAAACCTCTCATGTTGACCATACCAAGTACAAACTTGAAGAACATTTTTGCTTGTCAAGCCTAGTGGAAAAAGAATGAAATAGTTTTCTTCATTTTTTTGAGCTTCCAATCAAAATGATCACTAGAATGAGTGTATTGAAGACCAAGGGACACTATTAAAATTTCATCAACTATAGGAGACCATATAGCTCTGTACACCTCATTAAAACTCCTCTTTTCTCTAAGAAAATGATCCTTTTTATGAGGAACCTACCACTTTTTAGTTAGGATTAGTTGAATAAGGCATAATAGGATACATGGGATGTGATATAACATTTTTTAACATTAAAATTTCCCAAAGAGGTTTTAAAAGTCATTATATTTTCAAAATATCATTATCAAGTTCAAATATGCAGACAATCCATGCACAAGGATCAATTTTGAGAAAAAGTTGAATTTTATAGGAGCTACAAGTGGTTTTAGACCTAAAATTTTGTAAAAAATGTCATCATGACTTAAGGAACCTTATGAAAAAAATTCATGGCCATTAGATGAGTGGAGATACTTGATGTTTTGTAACAATCCTTAGGATGTTCATTGGAGATCACCATTAGAGTAAGCATCATTTTGAAGTGATATAGAGGTTTCTAAGTATAGGTAAAAGTTTTAAAATCATTATATGATGTTATTACATCATAATAATACCTTAAAATAGTGTCAAAACTCTAATTTTTAAGAAAACCATGCTTATAGATGCTTTTGCAAGCAAACAAGCATATAGGCCCAAAGGGTTTTTTTTGAAATTTCAGGAAAAATGTGATTTTAGATAATTTTAATATCATGGTACAATCCAATTATTATTTTTCATGAATTAGGAAGTAGGTGAATATTTATTTTCATTTTGGTGAATTTTTCATTTTTTGTAGTTCTAAGCACCCTTCCAAGCCTCCTGTTTAGATGCTCATATATTTCACCACATGTGGAGTTTGGTCAAAATATTTTATTATGTTTTTAAGAAACATATTTAATTATAATTCATGAAAAGTTAATACAATTTTAATGCTGTGAGTTATGAACAATCGTTAAGAGCGTAGGCAGCTTAGAATGTAGTCAAAACTCCGTAGGCATATTTCTCCACATGATAACTTTTCATATATTTGGAATGGGAAAGAAATATTTTAATGGATTTTATGGGGGTAATTTTTATACAAAAAAATTTAAATATTTTTTTATTTGGAGGTTTTTAATTCATGAACCATCATTTTGAAGATTTGTCTTCAAAGCCTGCCTAAAACCTTAAAAAACTAATTTTGCAAAAAGTTGATTTTATTGAAATAAAATAATATTGTATCAAAATTTAAAAAAATAAATAAATAAATAAATAAATAAACTAATTTAGGATTCAATAAATTTAAATTTTATGCATAGAGATGTATGGATGATGGAATAAATCACATTTTTTGTGGAAAAAAGCATGTAAAATGAAGTACATGACACTACAATGAAATCCAATCAATAGAGATCAAATACTAAGAATTTTTATTCATATTAAAATTTTAATTTGGTAATAAATAATCCTATAAATGTCCTAACCAACTTGATCAAAATGGCCAGTTTGCAAGAAAATGGCACAAAATGGGCCTAGTCAACCTTGTTGACTAAATGGTGAAGGTTTTTGCATCAAAATCACATTTTTGGTGACGAAAAATTGTTTTTCAAGTGTAATTTGTTGTTTTTTTAGGTGTAATTTATTATTGTTTTAGTTTTAATTTATTTCAAATGCACAGATTGGCTTTTAGGCCTATTTGGTCTAATAGGTCTAGTTGGTCAAATAATCAACTTGAAGAATGGCATTGAAAATCTATCAAATGAATTAATTTTGGAGTTACCATGTGATATATATTTTTTATAAGTTGATATATCATTATAAATTTAATTAATAAGTTATAATTCATGTAAGTTGAGTTAACTAGTCCTTAAGGATCAAATCTCTTTAGTTGACTTTTGACTAGATCATGCTTTGCATGCAATGAGGGACTTTATTATGTTACAAAACATGTTCAAACACTTAATTGGAGTTAAATTTTGGATTTTGGCATGTATTTTCATGCATGAAACATTTTTGACTTATACATGGGCCCACCACCTCCAATTCTATGCCAAAATTTGAAGATTATGAAAATTTTCATAAAGTTTGGGGATTTTAATAAATTGATTTTAGTATTGTAAAAGGATTAGGTCTTGAGCTAACTAACCAAGACTAATAATTCTCTAAAATAAACTCCACTTTATATTTAGGTTAGTTTTGAGAATATATATTGGCTTTTTCAAGCCATTTTTCAAAAATTCTTGAAGTGGAGAAGAAATTGTAATTGACACCATTTTTTATCAAATGAAAGAAGATTTTTTTTACATATGGTTTTGGATCAAAATAGAGTGTAATTTGATTGTGTACCAATATAAAAGTGGCATCTAATTTCCATCTTTGTAGGTCCTTTCCACACCTACTTTGAAAATATCATCCTCTACTGGTCATTTGAAGAGATAGAAATAAAATTTTGCAATCCAAAATTTTTCCATCCTTCATCTAAAATATTTATGTTTAGGAGAAATATGAAGAATTCTTATTGATTTATATATGTGCCTTAATTTCAATAGCTTCAGAGAATACCAATCATTCAAGTTCATCACCCCATTCGATAGGATTTCCCATATTAGTTTTATTCTCCCTTTTCATCCCAAAAAATCAAAATAGTTTAGTTTTTAAAGATAAATCTCAAGGGAACCATCCCTCTCTAGAGGTTTTTCTCAATAGAGTCACCCACACTCTGAGAAGATCCAATTTTATTAGCTATAAAGAAGGTGTGATTTTCATATATTTAAGTAGGGTACACTTCAAAGTGATAATAGTTTTTAGCATACTCAATGGGACATACATTCTACATACTAGCCTTTAGAGGCATTCAAAAGATTAGTGCAACTTTCAGGCACTCAATGCTAGTTCAGAAGATCAGGTATCATTTAAAATATTAACTACTTTTAGCACTTAGTTTACTAATGGTCTCAAATAACTTATTTTATTATGGATCCATATAATCCTCACTATAATTAGTTTTACCAACCACACTATGATCCTCACCAAGAGTTTGAGGATCTATATCAGGCATATATGTAAGAGTACTACCTAGATCCTCCCTATGAATAAACATTCCATCATAATACTACCCCTTACCAACCCTATCATGAGCCATCCTACCCATCTAGCCAATATAATCATGGCCATTTTACATCTACCTAATCCATAAAAATAATTAGAAAAAATTTAGTGAACCTTGAAAGGCATGCACTAGAGATATATTCATAGAGTAATTATGGAAAAGATACCCCTACTCACTAGATCCATTATGTGAGAGATTCTTTGCAACAAATAAAAGAGAAATGGAGACCTATTTAGAGGGAAAATTGGGGTAATCTCACTAGTGAGATGATGGATGTATGTGGTTACATTTAGAGAATTGAGGATAAACTAAAAGGCCTCAAAGATAATAAGTTCAACCATATCCTTCTTATATGCCATCCATTCCTCCTCAACAGATCATTCCAAGAACCCCTTTGAGTTTGCCAAAATTTTCATGTATTTTTCAAACCTTCCCTTCTTAGATATCAATCCAAGAGAACTATCAAAGAAAGGAGATTGTTATGGGATAACCTACTATTGATATCACTAACCACTTTAAAGAGAAGATATTCCAAGAGAATATTGAAAAGAAAACCAAAGAGTTGGAGTTGAAGATGAGGAAAGAGGAAGAGAACCATAATCAAAATGTCAAAAAAGAGCCTCTATCTTTCCCATCTTGGAACCAAATCATGCAGTCAAGCCAATCCAAAGCTACTTAGGTAGTATCCCTCTCTCCTCAAGAATCTAACTCTTTTCAATCTTTTAAATCCATTTAGAGAAACATGAAGAAGAAAGAAGAAGAGAAGGAAGTTAAAAATTCAAATGAGTTTCAATAATAATGTGGTGAAGAGGATGCAAGTGTTCATGAAGATGTTGAAGTAGTGCTACCATCTTATAAAGAGAATGAAGAAATTGACGTAGCAACTGATCACATTGATTAATTTGTGGACTAGAGAGAGGTTACCAATCAATCAAAAAGCTCATTGGAGGACTTATTTGAAGTTTTGGGAGTAGGATATGCTCTTCTCCAAGGGGATTATGGTCTGATTGTAGCCAAAGAGAGTAACCTTATCAAATCAATCAAAGAGAAAGGAATGGGCAGCCCTTCAATTATACCACCTCAAGAGTTCTTTATCGATAGGGACTTGTTTTAGATCTTTATAATGGGTTATCATCTCCTTGATGAGCCTACAAACATGGATATGATTCCAAAAGGTAACATAGGTATATTTTGTGCTCAGCTTAATCAACTAGAATGTGAGCAAATGAAGCTTGATAAAGAAGAAGAGCCACCAAGTGAGTATGTTTATATTTTAGGTCACTTTACTCCTAACATTTCACATATGAGAATGACAAAGGAGTTGGCAAAGAAGATACTTTATTTCTCAACCACCAAGCTTGTAAGGGAACTGCAGTATATCATTATCCATCTTATCACAGAAGTGAATTGTCAAATTTTCGTTTTGATCTAGCTAGACCAGCAAGTTGGAGGTTAGTTTATACATAATAGACTCCTTGTGTTTCATTTATCTAAGTACATATCTACACATGCTTTTATTTATTTTTTCCATTTCCAAGTTGTTGTTGTCCATTCCTCTAAGTGCATACATTCACGTGTTTGTTGTTTGTGTCAGTTGTCTTGTTGTGTCTTTGTCTGTAAAAGATCTTCCAAAAATTAGTGTTTATCCAAGTCAATTTTAGCTAGTGTTTTTGACTTGTTTGACGAGTAGGTTGGTCAACCCTTGAAAGTCACCAAAATTGTTTGTAATTTGACCTATCAAGGTCAAATTACTACCTCTATCATATGAAACTTTCTTAAAATCAATCATTAACCCTTTAAAACTAGTCAAACTAGTTAATTATGGACTAAAATTAATATTTTTTGTAAAAAAAATAAAAAATGGATTGTAAATGGATCATTATATTTTAAAAATAGCATTGTCAAGTTCAAATATGCAGATAATCCATGCACAGGGGTCAATTTTGAGAGAAATTTGTACTTTTTAGGAGATACAGGTGGTTTTAGGACCTAATTTTTTTTACGCAAGGTCATAATTACTTTAGGAATATTATGAAAAAATTTCATGGCCATTGGATGAGTAGAGATAATTGATGTTTTGTAATAGTCCTTAACATGTCCATTAGAGATCACCATTGGAGTAGGCATCATTTTGAAGTGTTACACATGTTACTAAGTCTATATAAAAGTTTTAAAATCATTATATGTTGTTTTAAAATCATAATCATACTTTAAAAGAGTGTCAAAACTCCAAATTTTAAGCAAACCATGCTTATATAGGTTTTTGTAACTAAATAGGCATATAGGCCAAAAGGGGTTTTTTTACTTTTCAAGAAAAATGTGATTTTAGAGTTATTTAATAGCATGTTATAGATCCCATGATTTTTTTTCAATAATTTTGAATTAGGTGAATATTTATTTTCATTTTGGTGAATTTTTCATTTTTTGCTATGTTAGGCACCCTTCCAAGCCTCCTATTTAGATGCTCATATCTTTCACCATGTGTGGAGTTTGGTCAAAATATTTTATTATATTTTTAGGAAATATATTTAATTATAATTAATAAAAAATTAAGACTTTATTAAGGCTGTGAGTTATGAACAATCGTTAAGTGCATAGGTAACTCAGAATGTAGTCAAAACCCTATATGCAAATTTCTCCACATGATAACTTTTCATATATTTGAAATGGGAACAAAATATTTTAAGGGATGTTAGGAGGATAATTTTTATACACACAAATTTAATTATTTTTTTATTTTTATGTTTTTACTTCATGAACCATCATTTTGAAGATTCAGCTTCAAAGCCCTCCTAAAACCTTAAAAACTAGTTTTGTAAAAAGTTGATTTTATTGAAATAAAATCATCTTATATCAACCTAAAACATTTTAAAATTTTAATTAAAATCATATAATATTCAATAAATTTAAATTTTATGCATGGAGATATACGGATGATGGAATAAATCATGTTTTTTTGGAAAAAAAACATATAAAATGAAGTACATGACACTTCAATGAAATAAAATCAATGGAGATAAAATCCAAAGAATTTTTATTCATATTAAAATTTTAATTTGGTCAAAAATCATCTCTAAAGTGTCCCAAATAGCTTGATCAAAATGGCTAGTCTGTAGGAAGTGGCATAAAATGGGCCTAATCAACCCTGTTGATTAAATGGTGAAGGTTTTCACATCAAAATCACATTTTTTGTGATTAAAAACTGTTTTTAAAGTTTAATTTGTTATTTTTTCAGGTTTCATTACTTATTTTTTTAGGTTTAATGAATTTTAAATGCACAGGTTGGCTTTTAGGCCTATTTGGTCTAATAGACCTAGTTTGTCAAATAGTCAACTTGAAGAATGACATTGGAAATGTATCAAATGAATTAATTTTGGAGTTACCATGTGCCATATATTTTTTGAAGTGGATATATAATTATAAATTCAATCCAAAAGTTCTAATTCATGCAATTTGAGCTCAAAGTTGAGTTAATTAGTCTTTAAGGATCAAATCTCTTTAGTTGAATTTTGACTATATCATGCTTTGCATGCAAGGAGGGACTTGTTTATGTTTCAAAACATGTTTAAACACTCAATTGGAGTTCCCTTTTGTATTTTGGCATGTATTTTCATGAATAAAACATTTTATACTTATATATGGGCCCACCACCTCCAATTCTACACCAAAATTTGAAGATAATGCAAATTTTCATAAAGTTTGGGGATTTTGATTAATTGATTTTAGTATTGTAAAAGGATTAGGTATTGAGTTAAGCAACTAAGAATAATACTTATATAAAATCAAATTCACTTTGGATTTAGGCTAGTTTTGAACATATATAATGGCTTTTTTAAGCCATTTTTCAAAAATTCCTAAAGTAGAGAAGAAATTATAATTAACACCATTTTTTATCAAATAAAAGAAAATTATTTTTTCATATGGTTTTGGATCATAATAAAGTGTAATTTGAATTTGTAATGGCATAAAAGTGATATCTAATTTCCATTTTTTAAATTCCTTTCCACACCTACTATGAAAATCTCATCCTTTATAGCTTATTTAAAGAAATAAAAATAGATTTTTGCAATCTAAAATCTTTTCAATCCTTCATCTGAAATATTTATGTTTACGAGAAATCTGAAGAATTCATATTGATTTATATGTGTGCCTTAATTTCAATTGCTTATATATAATATCAATTATTCAAGTGCATCACCCCATTAGATATGATTTCTCATTTCAGTTTTCTTCTCCCTTTTCATCCCAAAAAATCAAAATAGTTTAGTTTTTAAAGATAAATTTTAAGGGAACCAGGCCTCTATAGAGGTTCTTCTCAATATAAAGTCACCCACACCGTGAGAATATCCAATTTTATTATTTGGAGATAAGGTGTGATTTACACATCTTTAAGCAAGGTGTACTCTAGGGTGATAACAACCTTATCATTCCATTGGGCTATGGAGTCACATATACACTAAGTTTGACACACATTTTGCCTTTGAAAATACACAAAACAAGAGACCAACAAGAAGCAACACAAGACAAAAACTAAGAAAAATAACACTTGTGATTCATGAGCACTTATAAAACACACACACCAAATTAAATAAACTGACTCAAATACTAACCAACTTGAGATGAAAACTCCCTCTTGGATCAAATGTGAATTTTGAAACCTTCCTTGCTTCATGACATAAAGGATTTAGTGAGACATGTAGCCTTTTTACCTTTATCATTGATGCCTCTATCTTCTCCATGGTGTTTTCCAACTTCATTAGCATGATGTTTAATGAGGACCAAGTAGCTTCATACATGTTGACAATGGAAATAGATTATTTTTGAATCCAAATAGTCTCAACCTTCTCATGTACTTGGCCCTTAATGTGAAAGTTTGAAAATATGATAGTACTCTCAACCTTACTCTCCTCCTTGACATAATGTGCTTAATGTTTAGAAGTACCAAGCTTTCTTTCACCATGCTCCCACATCCCTGAATGTGGTTTTAACTTAGATGAAGCTTTTGACTATATTTTAGGTACACTAAAATCTACCTTGAAAACATTATCCATGTCTGCAACTTCTTATAGACTAGCATCATTAAATGGCTTCATGATAGTAGGTTCTTAACCAATAAAATGACCTTTATCTTTATGTTTGATGTAACACTCAAGACCATGTTTATTAGACTCATCAAAAAACTTTTCATTAGATATGCAATCTTTTGGAGAAGAAAAAACTTTACCCAACTTATAAAATTCCTTTCATATGACATTGAAATTCTACCATAAATATTATTCCTCATGAATGTCATATTCAAGAGCCATTTGCTCTACCTTGGTCTCATGAGACTCTCTTAGGACTGCCACTTGAGTAGTAACTTGACCTTCATCCTTGATAGTACACTCCACTTCTTGCTTTAGATGGTCATCCAAAACTTCATGATCATACATGGAGTCTTCTTCAAATACCTCTCTCCTCAAGTATTGGCCATATTTATCATGGATACACATCCCCTCAAAA
The DNA here is from genome assembly GCA_037957365.1 of Torreya grandis. Classification (NCBI taxonomy): domain Eukaryota; kingdom Viridiplantae; phylum Streptophyta; class Pinopsida; order Cupressales; family Taxaceae; genus Torreya; species Torreya grandis. The sequence goes on from JARHVA010002681.1 coordinate 2,405,958, forward strand.
TTGGAGGCATTAGAGTCTAGTTCATGGACACACCTCCCTTCAAATATGGAGGCATAAACTTGTGTATTGTCCTTTTTTTCACAAAGGGGAGTACCTATGGTGATTTCTTCCTCATAGTCACTCATGACATCTTCTTGATCAACCATGAATTGAATTTTCTCTTATTCACTTACTTCGTTCAAGATGGGCTCTTCCTAAAAAAGGGGTGAGTGAGAGGTTTATGGATAGACTCATGTGAAGGAGATGGAATATGAGGTGAAGTGTAAGGTTTATGAATTGAATATGGAGTGTGAGGGGTGGGATAAGGCTTATGAGTGGATTTGGGAAAGATAAAAGCACTAGTAAGCTCATAAGGAAGTGAATTTTTGGGCTGATTAGAAGGAAAAACACCTACATAAGGAGGAACTACATCTTTCCAATAATATATTTATGTAAAATCCATGAAATCATTTGATTTCTCATGACAAGACTCATAAGAGTATTCTTGAGGCTGATAGGCATCATGATATGAATGAGAGGGCTCATATTGGGATTGATAGAGAGGTGTTTTTTGATAGGTTTCTTTGTATCCATCCTCATAAGGTTGTCCAATAACATGGTGTCCATATGGAGAGGGAAATGAAGATTTATAAGGCTACCACAAGTCTTCATCTTATTTTTTATTAGCATCATAGGCTTATTAAAGAGTAGTATTACTATCTCTAATATGATTCTTATTAGCCTTGTTATGAGTTATATCAGGCTCATCAAAAGGCTGGTGAGGATCATACCAAGGCTGATAATGAATGTGATAAGCTTGATAAACCTCACCAACTTGTGTAAAATAATACTCAACTCCAAATTCAACCATGGAACTTAATTAGGAAGTAAGAACACAAGTAATAATCATCAACAATCTTCAAAAGGAGTACCTAGGTTACTTGACTAATTGATGTAATCTCAAATTCACCATTGATGTTTAGATAGATGTCTCAAAAGGCTGATGTGTTGAAAAACAACACTAAAAATATTTCAACTTCTTAGATTAAGAGTCCCACCAAGCATACTAAAAACTATTATCACTTGGATTTTCACTCTTTGAGGAGATGTCTCATCTCTCCTCATTCAAGTGTCACAATGGAAAAATCTTACTTGTTGTGGGTAATCAATTTGGTGAGATGAATCTCTAAAATTAAGGGCTAACTCCATGGATGTGTCTTGAAATGCTTTTACCTATACTAACTAATTATTTGTGGGGAAAAGGGTTAGAGTTTTCATGAAATGAAAACTATTCTAGGGGTGATGCAACATGATGTTTACCAAAAGATTATCATACTTTATCACAAAGAAGCAAGCCATACAACATTAGTCTAAGAGTTCTAGAATGTGCTAATATCAGTATTTCAATATGAAGGTGACAAATATGAAGACTATCTAGGGTATGTGGAACCATAGATCATTTGAATATACTAAAGGCTTAATTATACACTTAATCATAAATCCATATACTTAACAACACTTCGTATGACCTACTAAGCATGGAATCATTTGCATCAAACATGGAAGGATTGAGAGAAAGTAAGGATAGATGAATATCTCTTAACCATTCACTATACATCTCTTCACATACTTTGAAAAGATGATATATGAACTCAAACTAGATTAAATTTGTTGTCTAAAGCAAGTACAATGCCAAAAATAGTAGGGATTCACCATACATGGTGTGGTATTATATTACAAAGGTTGAAATGGTAGCTTCTTATAGCATTTAGGAGAGAGAGGAGAAGAGATATGTCCAAAGGTCACAAGGACACTTGTCAAACTAAGTGAAGGAGTTACATATGTATGAGAAGGAGATTTGAAATGAACCATGCAATATTATGAAACATAAGTGTCATCCTAAGTCATAAAACTCTTGAAATGTGGTGTAGAATTTCTCATTATGGCTCAAAAAATTACCTTCATGATATACCTCTATTCAAATGTCCTAAAATTGATTAGGGATAGGTCTAATGATTGGAACAAAGGGAAAGGATTTCATACATGACTTTTCATGGGTTTATAATGTTGGCATAGGTGTGTTATATCTTAATGCACCTCCTTTCAAGTTTCAAACAACCCTTGATCCACCCTTATGTCACTTTTCCCCAAAACCTACTAATTTCACCTAAGGGGAGTGCCCTCTATTTGAGGAAAAATATATGGAACTTCCCCCATTTATATAGACAAAAAAAATGTTGAAGGTGTTTATCCAATCCATAAGGATGCCTATACAAAAAATGGGCTTTTGATCATTCTATTTGACCTCCCAAAAGCATAAAAATCTAAGATAGACTTGGAAAAAGGTAGAATGTGTGTATGATAGGCATATACTGACTATGTATTTCCCTTGGAGAGGGTTTTTAGAATATGATAAGTTTATTTGAGAACCTCATGATATTTCAATGCCATTTTCCAACCTATTTCAAGCACTTTCTCAATGTAACCCTTGCTAAAACCCCTCCATCATGTACCCTATCTGATTGGTCAATGTATTTGACTATGTTTTCCTATTCTTTAACACCATACCTATAGGTGATGTTTGCTCAGGTGTTGTTTAATAGTGTCCTAAACCTCTTGAGATCTAAAAATATCATCTGGTAAGTTTTTGGACCTACTCATTCTATATTAAGTTAATTCAATAGCAAGAATATTAACCTTTCTACTCTCTACCCCTCATAGTCAACTATAGTTGACTATGTGGGGCCTATAGGTGCCTTTTATCTATAAAAACTATGTAATGTAAGCCATGGAGATTATTTGAGATGATAATAAGAAATATTTTGGATTTAAAATTCATTATCCTATTTAAACTTCATTCCTAAGCTTGGGTCATAGATTATATACATCTATAGTCACCTATAGGTGGATGTTTTCAAGTGAAAGGACCCTTGTAGGTGTGTATGGGAGGTAAAACACACTATATAATTATCCTTGAGTGGTTTTTAAATAATAAATAATTATTTAAATCATTTGGAAATATCTCTCATATTTTAACCTTGGTGATTTGATCTCAAACCTCCATCTTGGACTGTGTGCTCTTGAGTCAACTATAGGAAGACATTTCTTAGTGTACAAGCTATAAATGTGCTATAAGGTCAAAATTTATTCAATGGTTCACTTTGGTGTTCACTTAATGACAAATATATGTTTCTCAATGAAATAAGGTCATGTATCTTAGTCCCAAACACCAAAACTCCACCACATGGCTATAAGTAACCACTTAGTTTGGACTGTTGTAGATATCACTAAATGATTTCAAAACATGAAAGTGCATCTTTAAGGTGTTCAAAAACCACCTTCCACTAATCTTCCCCCCTTCCCATACTAAATTTTTCATGGATCTTGTCATATCTATGGACTAATAGTCAAACATACTTATATGCATGTAGAGTTTTAACAACTTGTTAAAATATCTCTACAAAATGGCAAGGTGCTCTATTTTCATGTTTTCGGGATTTGATTGTAGAACTCAGTCACTTCACCATTTGAAAGATTCCTCACTCTTACCTACCCACTTAACATAAAAAACATGAATTATAGGGTCTATTAAACATGTCAAGACTTTAAGGATAATTCCAAAGTGTTTCAAAACCTCCATACATGCATTTTTAGTCCTCTATTAGCACCACATGTAGGTGGCTTTTGCACATACAGGTAGTGAGTGTAGGTATAGATGATGTGCATAGTTTTAGACCCCATAAATAGATTTATAATCTTATCTAATTCACCAAATGGGTGCTTGTCATTATTAATACCTTGAAAATAGTTTCAAAATCCTTATTCCAATGTGATTCTCCCTTGTAAGCACCTATAGGTGTAATACCATGGTAGACTATATAGAAATACTTCATACAATCAAATATAGTGGAATATTTACCATTTGGAAGTTAAAAACACTACCTTATGATTATAGATGAAATTAAAAAACTTTAAAACCTTCATTATACCTCCATGGATGTTCTTAGAGCCTTTACAAATCATGATTAAGACTGAGGTTGAGCTGGGATCTAACTATGCATGCCAATGGACTGTGACCTCAATGATACTCACCTTGGAGATTACAATATTATAATAAGGACATTACCATGACCATTTAAGTGAATGAATCACCATATTACATCATATCAAATACCTTTCATAGAAAGAGGCTTTCTGCAAATGGTGGAATTTGAATGCAAGTTCAATCTCAACACCCTCCTACAAAGTGAGTTAGTTGAGCTATAAAATACTTTTAAAATGTGAAACAAATCATGGATAACATGAGATAAGGGTGTAAATATCATCTTGAACTAATATTATCAATTTTATTGTACATAATCATCCAAACAAGAGAAAAACCTATAGGGTGCATAGATTTGCAAGCTAATTGGTAGGTCAACTTCTTAAGAATGGTTCATAAAGTAAATGTCACCATTCCTCTACAAAAAAATTAAAATGGAATATAACAAAGTTTATAAGACACCCCTAGGATCATTTTTCTTGAAACCTCTCATGTTGACTTTACCAAGTACAAACTTGAAGAACATTTTTGCTTGCCAAACCTAGTAAAAGGAAAGAGAAGTGGTTTTCTTAATTTTTTAGATTATAATCATATTTATCATTAAAATGAATATATTTAATACCAAGGGAAACTCTTTAAATGTCATCAACTATAAGAGGCTATAAAAGTCCATACACCTCATTAAAAATCCTCTTTTCTCTAAGAAAATTATCCTTTTTATATGTAACCTACCAATTTTTAGTTAAGAATAGTTTATTAAGGAATAATAGTACACATGTAACATGAAATCACATTTTTTAACCTTCACATTTCCCAAAGAGTTCATATAAGTCATTAAATGCTTTATTTTGACCCCTAAAATGACTCAAATAGACATATTGACTAATATGACTAATGACCAAGGCTAATGTGATATAAAATAACATCAAAAGACATATAATTCACCCTATGACATAATATTAGATCCATAAAAACTAATAAAACTCAATTTTTTACCTATAGGGGTCCCAATTTGACATGTAGCATTAAATTTGGTCAATATGTGTTTATAATTTTATGGATGTGTGTGTGTGGGTGTGTTCATGTGTGTGTGTGTGTGTAGATGAATTGATACTTTCTCAAAGAAATGTGACTCAATCTAAAATATAATTCACTCAATGATTCCTATCAAAATATATGTCTTCTAGCTTAATACTTCTATTTAATAAGGTGATATCCTTGAATGGATTCTTAAGAAAATCTTTGTGTGTGTGTGTGTGTGTGTGTGTGTGTGTGTGTGTTTTTATCATAATACATGATTTTTAGTGCTCATTATATTTACATTTTTACTTAAAGAAGATAATATGGCCTTTGAATCAAAACATAAATTACACTATATTAAGATAATATAACATATAAAACACAATCTAAAATTATATAAAATTCATTCCATTTCCAAGCTATTTATACCTTCTTCTCATGATGTTTAGCAATGACCATTTGTATTCCATGTAGAGGTTTATTTCCTTCATCTAATAACTTCTTTATCCTCTTTCATGTCCTAGTCCAAAATATGATTCTCATAGTATTCCTACTACTTTTGGGTCCATTTAGATGAATTAATACTTTCTCAAAGAAATGTGACTCAATCTAAAATATAATTCACTCAATGATTCCTATCAAAATATATATCTTCTAGCTTAATACTTCTATTTAATAAGGTGATATCCTTGAATGGATTCTTTAGAAAATCTGATTATGTTTGTCATACAGATTTATACTTATCAAAAATTGTGAACATTAAATTAATATTATCAATTCAATCATTAAATGTATCTTGTATTTCACATGTTTCTTACATCATTATTGGTGTAGTATATATATTACCCATTAATGTATAATTTATTTTCCTAATGATGAACATGTATTGGTTAGTTGAATAATAAAGTACATAGTAATGGATTATAAATAATTGATTATTAAAATGTACTTATATGCTATAACAATACCTATTATCCTACTGGTGAATATGAATTATGCAAGTCATTTATATGTAATATATTCAACTACCAAAAAATATTTATTAGCTAGTATGCTAATAATTTATGTAATAATGACTTATAAATATTTTATCACCAATATTCACCTACTTGTGAATATGTTTTGTATGGTAGTATAATACATTACATAGTTATTTTTACAAATAGTTACTTATTAATTTTCACCTACCAGATAATATGTATTATATGGTACACAAATATTAATAATAAAATATTTATAAACCCTATGGCATAAAAATATTAATAATATTATTTGGAATCCATTAATATGTAATGTATTCACCTATCAGTGAATATATTCTGGGTACTAGGATAATTCATATTATATTACTTTATTATGTATAGGCTAATAGCCAATACATGATATTCACCAATATTCTCATAAATTTTATTTTAAGCATTATTTATATTAACTAACCAATGAATATAAAATATAAAAAGTAAATTATATAATATATGAAATTAAATCACATATAAAAATTCCTTGATACCAAATTAAATTATTTAGAGTTCTTAATTTAACCTTTTAGGATTTTACACATGTGATTATTATGTTTGGTTAAAGGGTTGATATGCCTAAATTAGTTTAATAAATTAAAATAATTAACCTACTATTTTTATGATTTTGACCTTGTTTGAATTTTTATAAATAGAAATAAATAAGGATAAATATAAAATTATCTAAAAATAGATTTTCGTAGATGTTATAGGTTATAAAACTTGAGATCTGAGTAGTTATAAATGTCACAAGCAAGATTCTAATATTCATCTATTCACTAGATAGTAGTGTCCAGTTTGGATAGTAGCACCATCTATGTGTAGTATCCTCAATGTGGAGATGATTTCCCCTTTTCAAGACTATTATTATTTTTAAAGAACACCTGCATCTACATCTATATTTTCTATTCATGTATGGCTGAAGCTGGTAGTTATTTATTGTACATAAAAATCTTGATTTGATGTGAAAACCTCAATTATCTTTACAAGTGTGATATGGGAAATAATTAAGTGTGTTAGTAGGATTGAATGGACATCCTTAATAGTCTAATATGTATAGAGTTTCTTACATACCAATAATCTGAAGAGGGACCAAGTCTAATGCAGTTATCCCATGTAATACTTGATGCATGTGCAAGTGAATGCTAGAATGAGAGTGGCCTTGGATGCCTTGAATGTGCTTGAGATTTGGAATGGTTGAAAAATAGACTTAAGGGATGCTTAGATGGTAGTATGTATAAATTAAGGTAGAATAGGGATAATATACCTTGATTTTACATAACTTTGTCTTTTGTTAGAATAGATTTTACATCTATTTTCCATATAGTGAATGGAGGTAGATTAGACTTGTATTTATAGGGTTCTGGTACTTGTATAGAAAATAAAATGAGATTAGGCAAACCTTAGGAGGGTCACACATTTTAAAAAGTATCCTTTGGGTAGATTTGGGGCTAAATATAGTAACGCCTAATTGGGGACACTTGCACCATGTGGTTGTAGTGTCCCAAATCTGGTGTTAATTTCCTTTTGGAAGACTACCAAGAAAGTTAGATCAAGCTCAGAGGTGACAGTGTGAATTTGGTCTAATGAAGGGCTAAAAATGTAAGTCTAAGGATGTAGAATATGTTTATGGCAAGCCTAGGGATAAGGTAACAAAAGTGACACTCTTAGCATCCAGTTAAAACTTTTAAGTGATTACATTCTCCTCCCATTTATGCTAGTAATTTAGCAAAGATAAATGACTAGAATAAATGAAAATGAAGTGTACCTAGACTTACCTTGGAAGTGAAGCCTATGTAGATGAGTTTAGATATGCGAATATGGGTTTATGTTTGTGAAACATGATCCAAAGCAATGTCATATAATGAAACATGCAAAACTTAGTCCTTACTAATAAGATAATTAAAATAAAAAGACTGTAATAAAATGAAATAACTAACTAAATAGAGAGGAAAATAATGAATACACCTCATTGGGTATGCGAACCAATGCATGAACATGGAGACAACCTATGTGTGTGAATGTGGATAATGATCATATGATTGAATAAATTAAACTTAGTTGATAGATTACTCAATCCTTATTTGGGTGACTTAAGAACTCAATTTGGTTTGACCACATCATTTCCCACCCATGCTTCTAAGATCTTGATTTCTATGAATAACTTGGATAAGACTGTTAGTGTGTCAAACCCTCTCATGTAGGTGGATCAAGAATTCAAGTAGGACATGAATCCATCATTTCTCCTTATGTAGAATATATTCATTTGTAATTGTACTGCACAAAGTGATAAAAGTATCTAACTAAGTAATATAACTATGTATTCAACTTTTTGGCCACTTAGGAATATTAGGTGGCTCTAGGTCACTCATGAATGCCAACTAATGTAGATAAAGGTATGAATCTTGTGACAACCTAAAATGTGATATCAAGTGTATATAGTGTAGAGAATGACATGGAATTTTCCATTCCATTTGATCAACCTATCTAAAGTTGATTATATGAAAACAATTGTGTCATGCACATGCCCCCAATCTAGGATCGAAGTATACTAAATTTGAATCAAGTATGTAATATCTGAATCTATGTAATTGATCTAAATGTATGAGTGATCATTTTTGCATGATTCCCCAAAATTTAAGTAATTGGTATGAATATGAATTAAAATGATTGAATTTTAGGTAAATCTAAACATAACTACTAAAATTATTATTGTATATATGTAAATCTATACTATACCTAGTGTACTAGTTTGAATGATCTAGACTATCCTAAATCTAAGGCTATCAGATAGTATCACCCTGTAGTGGATAGTTGTGCCCTATATTACTAGTGTCCCAATATGGGTGTGAATGACTGCTTAGTCTGATCTCAGTGTGGTCTGCATTAACTATTGAACCTATGTTCTATTATGTTTTTACCCTCAGATTGATCTCTATAACTAAGAATGTGTGCTGAAATGTATTTGTAAAAAGAAAAAATAGGTTTCTAATCTTTGTGACAACCCCTATAAATGTCCTCTCTTTAAAGGGTAGTTGTTAAACCATTTGAAGAGCTCTCTTAAGAATTAACTCTATAAAATTTGTTAGTTAGAGCATGATATTCTAATAGAATGTACAAACACAAATTTAGAATGTAAATGCATATAAGTAATAGTAATAAATACAAGATGTATGTTATAATCTAGCATTGGACAAGGGTCTCAAGATAGATGTAATCAATGTATAATATTATTAAAATATGAGTAACTACTTAGGGGAATGGGGAATGATGTCCATCAAGGCTCCCAAGTAGGAAAGGTAGATGCATGAGATCTCTCATGGCATCAAAAACTAGTGTGTGTATGTGTAACAATCAAATACAAGTGTAATGGTGTAGAAATATACAAAGAAACAAACATACAATCACATGAGGCAATAAACAAGTAGGAAAAGGGGCCAAAATACAATTGACACAAGCACATATCACTAAATCTACGAATGAAGACAAACAAGGACATGTTCAAATGTCCACATATGCAAATAATAAGTAGTTTGGTGTAGAGCCACATAGAAGGACATGTTCAAATTCTTGCATATAGAAACATGAAAGAGGATGCACAAGGGACATGGGCATATATCCAGTTCATATAAATAGATAAGTGGTATAGAATCTAAGGAAAAATGGCATTGTTAAAATGTCCCAAAGATGTAAGAAGCATAGTAACATAATCAAGTCTAATTTAGGAACTAAAAATGAAAGTATGTATATCTCTATAATACAAATCTATGTAGATTATAGGGTGCATACATACTAGAGCTAACTAGTGATAGTTGGAAAAAAATTGAGCAATTAATAGTAATGATCAATACAAAGATAAATTATTAGATAACTGAAATGTATAGTATGTAAAGATAAAACTTGATTATAGAAACTATGTAGGATATGCCCCCAAGAGGGTAGATGTATCAATGTATAAACTTGGATATGTGTAAATGCACCCAATGGGTAGATGATAGCTAGTCTAGATTAGTGTTGTAGACCAAATTCCTATATATAATCTATAATCACTCAATAAGAACAAGTGAAGCATATGCATATGATAAAACCAACTATACTAGGATAATCTTTGTGGCATATGTCAAATATAGGAATGACAATATCTCATGTAGTGTGAGTGCTATTTTGTATTTGAATGTTGTTTTTGTGGTAATTTGAGTATTATTGTTCATTATAATTATAGTAGTGTTCCACATTGTAATCATAATAACCTGGTGTGCTTGAGGGAACTACCTAATACTATGGAGTTGACTTTTATGAATTATGTTTTGGAAGACTAATTGTGACATTTCCCTTTGAAAATATGCTTATCTTAGACATGTTATGTTATGGAGGATTTTTTCCTATAAAACCCTAATAATAGACTACCATAAATGATCCAAGTTTTTAAACTTAAGATCTAAGAAGTTATGAGTGTCATAAGTAGGATTCTAATATTTGTCTATTCACTGGACTTGTGGACCAAGAATTAACATATTTCCAACTAGAGCCTTTCATAAAAAATAGTGAGGTATGTGTTAACATCCCTAAAACCATTAGCTAAAAGGTGCATTCAAATCTCGTTAATTCCATGTTGGCTAGATTTAATGGATTTAAACCAAACATAGACTCCTTCAACAAATGGGCAAACCAATGGTGGAAACCCAAATGCCAACTAGAGGTGGTTTCCCTATAAAATAACATCTTTCTGGTTAACTTACCTAACCAAGAATACTATTTTGGAGTCTTGACTAAAGGACCATAGTTCATGGTAAAATATAACATGAATATAAGGAGATAAAAATATGGAACCAACTTGAGTGGTTCAACCATGAAAAATATTTGTATGTGGGTATAAATTATTGAGTTACCCTTAGAATATTGGGAACATGAGGTGATAATTAGTATATAAAAATCCTTAGGCTAACCCATTTTAATTGACCAAATTATGTGATTTAGAATATGAATGGTAGTGTCCAAGTTCAATGTGGTCATCCTGGTAGATAAGCCTCTCTTGCACTCGATCAAAATTTAATCCAAATATAATGAGTGGTCCCATTATATTGAATATGAGAATACAAAGTTTATATTTAAGAGATGTAAGATCCTAAGCCACTTAGAAAAATATTACTCCAAGGCCTCCCAACCAACCCAAGTTATGAATCTAGTGTGGACCAAGAAACCCCCATCCCCATAGGTTATCATAAAAACCCATATAAGAAGGAAAATGGCCTATATTCAGTAACCAAAGCTTTTGAAAGGCTTAATTCATTGAATCAAATCACTTATCCTACTATTGTAATCCCTAATTTAATATTAAATGGGATTTACCTTTCCCATAATCAATAAGTGAAGGATCCATTGAAGGTTATTGACTTATCTAATGATCCAGAGATGGAATCCTTAACCCTAGTTATCAACACCAAAATAAAGGAACTTGGTAGTGAGGTAAAAATAATGAGTCCCCCTGGAATAGTTTGGAATCACCCAACCTTCAAGATTTCTTGGCTATGATAATCCTGATGGGTTTTTACTTAAATTGGTTAAGTTTCCAATAAAGAGAGGAAAAGGATTCTAGCAATGTCAACAGACAAGTTTTTTGAAACCCCCTATCAAAGGTGGAATAAAGAAAGGGAAATGAAAAATAGTCCCCTCTCATGGTGAGTCATTTACCCCAAATCATTAAGGATTTTTTAGCTACAAAATAAAGGGATAAATTAATAGTCTAATGTTCCACCTCAATCAATCTTAAGCAGGATCAAGTGATAAAATAGGGGCAATGGATACTAGTCAAATAAAAAAATAAAGAAAAAGATTGATGTGGGATAAGAACTAAGATATTTAGGAAGAATGTCTAACCAATCAGTCATAGATAAGGAAACAACCAATGAGATAGCCAAGGGTAACCAAAAAACCCTTAAAATCCACTTCTCAAGACTCAAAAAATGAAATTCATCTCTTATAACGTGAGGGGATCAACAACCCTAGTAAATAAAGATTGGTTAGGAATATAAGGAAAAATAATGACCCTATTATATTTATGATACAGGAAATAAAAATGTCTAAATATTATCTCAATATCTATAGTGATAAGATATGGACTAAGTCCATTTATATTTATTCTAGCTCAAATGAGGCATCAGGCATTCTAGCAATTCTATGGAACCCTCAATTTTTAAACCTTGAGATTATGATCTATAATAATAATCAAATTTACATTCTATTCAAGGATAGTAAAAATAACCTTGAATGGATTCTTTCAAACATTTATTCCCCTAATACTAGACCTAGTAGGAAAAAAATCTAGGAATATTTGTTATCTTTCAGTGAATTTTATAGAAGCTAGAAATGGTTGGTTACTAAAGACTTTAATTCCCCTTTAACCTTGATGGAAAAGAAATGGCGCTTCCAAGACTACACTGATAGCATGGAATACCTAAATGAATTCATTTCAATTGTTAGCCTTGTTAATGTGGATCTCAAAGGCAACCCCTTCACTTGGTCAAATAGAAGATTCAGGGAGGACTTAATCCTAGTAAGACTCAACCATTTTTTTATTTCTCTTGATTGGGATCTTCATTATTCTATCTCCCTATCTTCCCTACCTATGAATAGGTCAAATTACAACCAAATCATATTTGAGGGGGAAAATATATCCAAACCTAATAACCAAACATTTATATTCAATATTATGTGGCTAGAGTAGTCTAACCTCCATGAGACTATTAAGAACTAGTGGAAGGAACCAATTTTTATTCAGATATGTTCATTTTGGAAAAGAAACTCAATCATATTAAGACCAAGCTCAGAGTCTGGAATAAGGAGGTATTTGATAATATATTTCTTAAAAATAAATCCTTGGAGAAGGAGTTACGTAATTTGGATAAACATATATATGTCAATGGCTCCAATGACATCTTGGATAACTCTAAAAAATAATTCCTCAGTGCTCACCACAACCTTGAAGTCAAGGTGGAATCATTTTGGAATTAAAAATATAGATTCCTCTAGTTGAAGGAATGGGATAAAACACAAAATTCTTTCACCAAACTACTTCCATAAATAGGAATACAAATAGAATTAATGAGTTTATCCTTGAAAATGGAAGGAAATGTAATGCTGAAAATGAGATCAATGAATAGATCATCATCCATTTTAGGAATCTACAAAAGAAGACTAACACATAGCACAATCAAATCAAATATAGGTTACTATATAATCTCCCAAGGATCATATCTCAATCAAATAACTTAAATATCTACAATACCCCATCATTTTAAGATTTCAAATCAATAATATTATCCATGGATGCAAACAAGGACCTGTGCCTAGATAGATTTCCTCTGATAATTTTCCAATAGTTTTGGGACATCATCCACATAGAGGTCAAAGTTGTTATTTTTAAATTCTTCATAGCTAGAACCATACTAAAATAAATGAATAACACATTCTTTGTTCTCATCCCAAAAAAACCAAGATTAAAATAATTAAATGACTTCAAGCCTATTAGCATGTGCTCCACTATCTACAATATCTATACTAAAAATTTAGTCACATAGATTCAACCCCTTAAAGAGAAGATTATTGTTAAACAATAAGTAAACTTCATGTATAGGAGTTAAGTTACTGATGGGATCATAATTGTCCATGAAAATATACACTTGGTTTTGAAATATACCATACATGATATGCTCTTAAAATGAGACATGAACAAAGCCTATGACAGGTTCAAATGGAGATTCTTAGACAATGTATTGGCTAAGTTCAGGGTCAATTCTTATTTTAGAGTTTTGATACATAGATGCATTTCCACTCCCATGTTTTCAATCCTAGTCAATGGTATCCTAAAAGGGTTCTTCTCAACTAATAGAAGGATAATACAAGGGGATACCCTATCCCCCTATATCTTCATCATGATAATGGATACCCTTGGTAGAATTCTACATGCTATGAGAGAGCAAGGAATTATCAAATGTATTAAAATAACTTAGAATGTCATCCTTATAACTCATGAAAAATTCACTAATGATACCTTTTTACTAGGGGAAGCCTTAGTCACTAAAGCCAAGGCCCTCATGAAAATTATCATGTATTATGAGTAGGCTTCAGGATAGTGTATAATTTATGGAAAAATCTCCATGTTATTTTTGAACAACCTTGTTGGTACTCAAAAGAAGCTATATACCATCTTGGGATGTTAGACTAGAAATATCCTCTATCATTAACTTAGAATGTCTTTTTTTGATGGAAGGATGCAATTGGATATATATATATAAACCGTTGGAGGATAAAATGTATAAAAAATTGGTAGGGTGGAAAGGTTTCCTTCTATCTTAGGTATGGAAAATCTAAACTCCTCAAAATATCTCTCCAAAGCATCCCTATGTATTTTATCTCTCTTCGCATTCCCAACAAAATAGTGGATAAAATAAAATAAACCTAATGAAGTTTCATATGGATATGATCAAAAGAAAGATTTATATTCATATTATAGCTTTAGAGAAAACATATTTCCCCATGGCCAATGGGGGTCTTGGACTTAGGAAAGTCAAAAGCATGAAACAAGCTCTCATAACAAAATTAAGATGAAGAGTAATAAAGGAAGAAAACCATTAGACCCAGATTATAAAAACAAAATATCTTGAGGGTAGAGAAGAAGAAAACTATCTATAATATCAAGGACCTAATGATGGATCTACCTTCTACAAGGCCATCTCAAGTAATAAGAATCTCTTTTGGAAAGGTAGTAGATGGTAGGTCAAGAATGGGAAGAAAATTGAACTATGGGATGACCCCTATTTCTCTAAATAAAACATAGATTCAAATCCCCCTAGAATGATCTTAGTAGAATCCTCAAAGCCTCTATAGGCTCTGACGTCAAGGATTATTGGTCAATTGTATATGGTATCACAAAGTGGAATAATTTGTCCTTAGAGTCAAATAATGATGAATTCCTATAGGAAATCCACACTTTAAACACTACCCTAAAAAAAAATCATATAGAAATCTTTGCCAAATATGAATCTCTTAATTTGGTCAGGTAAAGACAAAAAAGTTTACACTGTGAAATCTAATTACCTTGTTAATCTTGAATTAGAGGATGATTGGGTCTACTAGAGATATATACGAATCAAATATGTTACCCTGAAGATCAACATCTTATTTTAGACAATAGCCTAGGATAAAATTTTGACTATGGATAACCTATCAAAGCATGGAATGCAAATCCCTAATAGGTTTATTCTCTAAAAATCCAATGAGGAATTGATTTTTCACCTTTTTTTGGCGTGCTCTTTTCGATCTAAAATTTTGGACCTCCTCTTTCAAAAATTCAATGTTTCCTAGGCCAAACCAAATTCTATCTTGGATATCATTTTTCAATGTAAACCCCCCTAGAATATTTCTTCCTTATCCTTATTTTGGTTCTTGTCCCTCCACCACTTCTTTTATAAAATTTGGAAAACTAGAAATGACAATCTCTTTAAGGATAAAAATTAGAACCTCAAGAATACTTTCCACATACTATGTGTGGCTATGTAAAAAAAATGGAAGGAAATTGTCCCCATCAAAAAATCCACTGATTCAAAGGTTGAAAAATTAATCCTCTTATAGTGTAATACCATTACCAAAGTCTCAATCATAGGATAGAAACTTGATATCAATTTAACCAAATGGGTTCCTCCCCTTAGAGACCAGTTGAAGTTTAATTTTGATGGGGTTGTTAAGGGAAACTTACATAAGGTAGGGGGTGGTTGGGTTACTAAGGATGACTTAGGGGACACTATCAATAATTATGTGGGCCTTATGAGATCATATAACTAACCATGTGGTAGAGGATAAGGTAGATCTTTGGGGATTTTTAACTAGCCATATCATCTAAAGATCAATAAATGAGCCATTAAGAGTGATTACATCAACATCCTCAATGCCCTCTCAAGCAAGGTTTTCCATTCCCACACCATTGATAAAGTTATTGAGGATCATAAAGGTTTCCTTAATTCTTTAAAATAAATTTATATAGGTCATATCTACTAGGAGGGTAATTCTATAGTAAATGGGTTGGCTAACTTAGGAGTCCTTAATAGAGACTTGGTCACATAGGATGAGGACTAAAAACCTACCACCCCATATTTCCTACATGATTATTAATGATTTGAATTATTTCATTAATCCCAAAAGGGACTAGATCACATGTGAGAGTAGCATTAATATATAAACCTAATTTTCATAACACCAAGTTTAATGAATATTGCACTTATCACAAGTCCTAAGTAGCTCAAGGTCTTAAATTAAGGTGTGACATAATTAACAACAAATTATTTCAAGATGACAGTAGCCATTGGGTATTTCCATTATGTTTCTATAAACTAGAGTAAAATTTGACCAAGAAGGATATTGAGGCCTATGGGTAGAGATAGGGATAGGATTGAGCCCATATCTTTTGCTAAGGCACAAGGTAATCTAAAGGTGTGGTGGAAGTTGAGAAAGGGTGGTCTCACTAAATTCATGATGAGAATTTGGGACAATGTGAAAATCTTTAAGAGGATTTTTTCCCTTAGATGGAGCCAATGGAAGGTGTATTTTTAGAGGACTAAAGATAGATGTCTATGAGGAATTGATAGGGAAGGTTAAATGTATGTCATGCAAAGGAATACAATCCTTCAAAGATAAGATAAGGAATTTGGATCTCATGCAAACATTCTTATAGAATAACACTATCCCCAAAATGGAGAATAAAGGCTTATTAAGGGAAAATTTACCTAAGCACTAGCTAGATGTTTGCTTTGAGATAATGAAATATTTAACCTTGAAGGGTAAGTATTTAATTTCATCTTCTCGCATAATTTTTTTAATTGTAAATCATTTCAAGGGGTCATATAATGAGTCTTTAATGTGTTTTTATCATGTCCCTTCAAAGCATTTTCTTGGACATTCAATCTAAATCCTCCAAGGAAATTATTCACCATGGCCTCATATTACTCCCTTGTCAAGAGGGTGGAATCCTTGTGAGGGATGGAGGTAAAAATAGTAGAGAATAACAAGGAATTAAATTTAGATGATGAATTTGAAAAAATAGTTGAAAGATAGTGAGGGTAGATTTAATACTCCAATAATATCCCACTCTATTCCCATAAAATCAACCATTTCAAACTAAAATAGGTGGAGGATAAAAAGGGGAATTGAAAGGTTTAGTATACCCCATTTTTGGAGGGTAATAAAACCAAACCCAAGATACAAGAAAGAGGTTAATAGGGAAAACTAGGGACTTACCTAAGGGTGTAGTAACCTTGATAAAATTTTATCCAAAAATGAAGGATGTATAAAATAATTTTGCCCATGAAAACACATAAATGGAACATGCACAAACTTTATGTACCAATTTAATATCCCAAAATAATAAATTAATGATACATAACTAGATCTGAAGTGATTTATAAAACAACTCTCAACATACCTAATTTTTCTCCTCACACAATGGACCCTAAAATTTGATAGTTTGTTAACCAATACAAGGGAAAAACTATTTAGACTTAAGGAAATGATAAATATTCATGAATAATATTAATTTAATTTAATATTTATGATACATATCATAAAATAACATATTTTCACAAAAAAACATGAATTTAAGAAATATGTCTTCAAACCCTTACACCCGATTTCTCCAAAATTGCATAGAAAAATATAAAATAAGAACACAAGATTAAAATATTGTATTTTTTGATGTAGTTACATAAAATTTGACTTATATACATCTATAAAATATCATATACTAACAACAATAAAATATGGAAACACATTATCAAACTCCTCACTCAAAAATCTTGTAAATACACACAAAAATTGAAATAACGAAATATATAACTCTATGAAGCTCCACTAAAATATTTTAATGAGATTAAAAACATGAAATTAGAGGGATTTCAACCTATGATTTAAAACAACCCAAAAAGTTTCATCCTTGAATCATGTTAATATTTCATAAGTGCAAGATGCATAAGAAATTTGTTAATTTGGCAAAAAGATATCCCATAATTAAAATATTAGGGCATATTAATACCCAAGAGGTCCAAGAGGTGTGAAAATATTATAATTTATTGCTGTTGGGGGGGGGGGGAGAGGAAGCAATACGAATTGGAAAAAACCACTAGTTTCCCACTTAATCCACCTAACCCAAAATTTACTTAGATCTTGCTTTTTCTTATTTTTGCTTCTATTTCTAAACTTGCCTAAAAGTGTTCCACTTAACTAGAGGATAAGAATTAAACATTATTTAGTAAGTTTCTTTGAGCGTAAAATCATTATCCTTACCTAAAAATTAATTCTCCATTTGGCAAGTTTCCTTATAAATTCCTCATCTATGATGTCATAAACTCTCCACAAATTGTGCCTCTAAACATGCCATACTTTAGTTTAAATTAATTAAACATAGCTCAATAATACACCTAATTAGTGATAATGGTTGAAAAGCATCATAATCAAAGACTAACTATGTGAGAGCATCTTGATGATGAAAGATGATAAATAGACACTACTAGGTGACTTTACTAAAAATATATGCTCCCTCTAAGGAATCTTGGATCCCAAATTAGAAGCCATAAATAATATCTAAAAGTGTCTTACAACTCCACTAAACCATTAAAGCTCACTAGTAACATTAAAAAGACATCTAATTAGGCTAACACAAACTTATAAAGTTAGCATCAATTATACTATAAAAGAGCCCAAAAAATGGGGATATTATAATTCTCCCTTCCCAAAGATTGAATCTCCTCAAGTAATACCACCAATATAACCCTAAAATCAAAATAGATGAACCAAGCTAAAAACCAAGAATGATCCTAGGGTCCCAAGTCAACTTAGGAGATCTTTAGTACCATTTTCTCAAGGCACTATCTTATAGGGTACTAACATGAAAGAACTCTAGATATCCACTTGTATGAAAGAGAAATTAAATACTGCATAAACTCAATAAATTCCTTAGATAATTTATCTTCACAAAAAACCAAACCGATACACCATAGGAGTAAACTCTAGAAAGTTAACACTAGTTCTCTCGATCACTAATAATTGCTAAACTACAAAATAATGTAATATCAAGGTTCCAAGCTAGTCTAAAAAAGGAATCACTATGTTGACACTACACCACTCTGATCATAACTATTTGACCATCATGCCCAGACTACATTCTCCTCTCTTGGAACCCTAAAAATTATATCATCATCAAAACCTAAGCTAAAATACTTGAAAGGGATAAACCCACTACCATGAATCATATCTCGTCAAGGAATCTTAGTGAAGTTAATGTCTACAAATCCACTACTAGAATTGATCTTGGGATTCAGAGAAGAAAATTTGCTTAGCCATAAAGAATAAGTCTCAAAAAATCCCCTCATGATATCCCAAAAATGAAATAGACTAATCATTATCATAACTCTAAAATTTATTGACCAAGGAATGGCCTCTGCTATCACCAATTAAAGACAAGTCATCAATGCTTAATTTATAAACTGTCAATGAAATGGTTTCAAACACACCAACACACCCAACCTAATATAATCAATAAATCATCATCTAAAGATATGCATACCATCTCCATGAAGTATCTACAATGATTTTGTCACTCACCAAGTGGAAGCAATAAATAAATGAATCATGTCTAAAAAATCTTTAACAACTAACTTCCAAAAATCCTATCAAATCTCAAAATCAATGTGCTCATAAAAATATGTCAT